>PVJC01039846.1:0-16070 GCA_004026665.1 Murina feae | reverse complement strand
TCATTCAGAATTGAAGGTCAGATAAAGAGCTTCACAGACAAGAAAAAGCTAAAGGAGTTCATCACCACCCAACCAGTATTATATGAAATGCTGAAAGGTATCCTTTGAGAAGAGGATGAAGAAAAAATAAAAATAAAAATTATGAACAACAAATACATATCTTTCAACAAGTGAACCTAAAAATCAAGTGAATAAAAAAATCTGATGAACAGAATGCACTGGTGATTAGAATAGAATCAGAGGCATAGAAAGGGAGTGGACTGACAATTTTCAGGGGTAAAGGGTTTTGGGAATGTGAGAAGAGAATGGACAATGATCGTACACCTATGGATGAAGACAGTGAGGGGGGGGGAGACAGAGGATGGGGTGGGAAATGGGAGGAGGGGAGCTTTGGGGGAAAATAGAGAAACAACTGTAATAATTTGAACAATAAAGATAAATAAATTAAAAAAAAATAAAGTCATTATTGATAGATAATTGTTTGTTGCCATTTTTATTCTTTACCCCTGTGTTCCTTCTTCATTTCCTTTTTATAGCAGACCTGTTAACATTTCTTACATTGCTGGTTTGGTGGTAACAAACTCCCTTAGTCTTTTTTTGTCTTTGAAGCTCCTGATTTTACCCTCAATTTTGATTGATTGCATTGCTGGGTACAGTATTCTTGTATTCAGACCCTTCCTTTGCATGACTTTGTATATTTCATTCCATTCCCTCCTTGCCTGATGTGTTTCTGTTGAGAAATCAGTCGCTAGTCTGATGGGGGATCCTTTGTAGGTAACTTTGTCTCTCTCTGGCCACTTTTAAGATTCTTACTTTGTCATTGGTGTTTGCCAATTTAATTATGATGTGCCTTGGCATTGGTCTTTTGGGGATTCATTTTGTTTGGGACTCTATGAGCTTCTTGGATTTGTGTGAGTGTTTTCTTTCCTATATCAGGAAAGTTTTCTGTCATTCTTTCTTCAAACAAGCTAACAAGCTTTCTATTCCTTGCCCAGTTTCCTCTCCTTCTGGCACCCCTATTACACAGATGTTGTTTCTTTTCATGTTGTCCCAAAGTTCTCTTAGGCTCTCCTCCTGCTTTTTAATGTTCTCTTCTAGAAGCTGCTCTGCTTGGTATTTTTTCCTACCTTGTCTTCTAGCTCACTGATGCAGTCCTCTGCTTCTTGTAGTCTACTGTTGATGCTTTCTATTGAGTTCTTTATAGCAGTGATGCCACTTTTCATTTCCTCTTGGTTCTTCTTCATTTCCTCTTGGTTCTTAAACATATTGTTGAATTTGTCTTCCATTCTTCTCAATCACCTTTTAAACATTTCTCTGAATTCCTTCTCAGACAGGTTGCTTGCTTCCATTTCATTTACTTCCTTTTCTGGTGATGCCTATTTCTCTTTCATATGCGGCTGTTTCTTTGTCTCCCCATGATCTCTCTTCTCTGGGGGTCTGGTTATGTAGTTCTCTCTTTCCCTGGGCACCCACATTCCTATCTCCAATCTGGATTACAAACAGCACCTTTATCTAGGTGCTGACCTTTCTGTGAGGAGGTGCAGGGCTTGTCTGAGTCCACATATTCGGGCTGCTTGGAATCCGGTGTTTCTGGGTTCATAGCTGATCCCTGGGTGCCATGTTTTCAGGGCTCCTGGATGTACATGCTTCCAATAACAGCCACTCAAGATGGTGCGGTCTCCGCCAATCAGTCTTTAAATATTTAGTTTAATATATAAACTAGTGTTGACACAGCAACATTTTGGTTTATAGAAGGCCAGGGTTAATTTTTTTTAATTAAAATAAATTTTCTACTTTGGTTTTATGAGTCAAGCAAGATTCTGCTACTTTGATAACCTATTTAAAAATTTTTAAAAATATATAAAATTGCATTCAAATAAAATAGGTGAATAAAAAAATAAATGGCATTATATTCAAATAAAATGAGTGATAGTAATGAATGCCTTTTTAAAATAAGATTTAAATTTATGAAACCCTCACATTGTTATACGCCATAATGATTTAATGTAGTGGTAACTAAAATTATAATTTCCTAATCCTTAACTAAATTTAAGACCTTATGCAAATGGTTAGTTAATAAACCTTTGGATACTTAAATAAATAAATAAAACAGATACAAAACACTGGCTACTAAATATAATCTTTACCTTATTTGTTAGAATTGGCAATAGATAAACAAAATATGCATATGCCTTTGGATTATATGTTTACACAACAAAATTGTTTAAATTGAATGATATAAACACTAAGAGATGGAAAAATTATCTAAATAATTCCTTATCATCTCTAATTGTTTTTATGCTTGAAGAAAAGGAAGGTTTATTACTTTAAAGATGATAATTAATATAACTGGTTAATACAGAGAAATACAAATATATATATAAGGTAATGAATATGATTTTCTGTTTATTACAAAGCTGAAACAGTTTATTCAGAGAATAAATTTAATATGACATACACATTATTTTATTTAATAGATTTCATTTTAAAGCTGTAGTTAAACACTTTAAATTTACTATTTATTTATATACTGGAGGCCTGGTGCACAAATTCATGCACCAGTGGGGTCCCTTGGCCTGGCCTGCAGGATTGGGCCAAAACCAGCTCTCCAACATCCCCTGAGGGGTCTTGGATTGCAAGAGAGCGCAGACCAGGCCAAAGGACCCCACTGGTGCATGATTGGGGCCAGGGAGGGACATGGGAGGTTGGTCAGCCCAGGCGGGACTGTGGGAGGGTTCCAGGGCATGTCCAACCTGTCTTGCTCAGTCCTGATCTGCCGGATCCCAAAAGCAAGCTAACTTACCATTTGGAGCATCTGCCCCCTGGTGGTCAGTGCACTCATAGTGACTGGTTAGGGTTAGGGTTAGGGTTAGGCTTTTATTATATAGGATTTACAAATTTGTGAATGTCTAAATGCAGTCATATAAGTGCATATTAAGAAATCTTTTACTGCAGATTATTGCATGAATAATGTACTAGTACAAAAAAGAGTAATATTCAAATTTGGGTCTTCTTAATATAAAATTTGCTCTCATACTTCTGACATAGTTATAAATATTTTTTTAAAAGATTTCTTGCTTTAAAAATAGTTAAGTCCCTAATAACTATTGTTAATTGCTGGGAATTCTTACAATGTTGACCTAATTATTTCTTGACTTTAAATATTTGTGATTTATATTTTGTCTCCTCAAACAACTATTCTTTTTTTTTTTAATAAAGGCTTTAAATGTTTCAGGAATTTTTAAAAAATATGTTTTTATTGATCTTAAAGAGAAAGGAAGGGGGAAGAGAGAGAAATAGAAACATCAATGTGAGAGAGAATCACTAATTGTCTGTCTCCTATATTGGGGATCAAGCAAGCAACTCGTGCATGTGACATGACTAGGAATTGAACTGTGACCTTCTGGTTCATGGGTTGACACACACCAGTGGAGATCAAATAACTATTCTTTATTCTTCCTTTCCCAAGTTCAGAATGAAACTATTTATTTCCATTTCTGTCTAACCTACCTTCGGGTTTATTAAAATGGCCAATAGGTAACATGAGATTTGTTCCTTCATCCTATGAATGGAAGGACAATGGAAATAATTAGATTTCTAAAAATTTTTTGAATTTTAATTAATTTAAAACTATTATGAGACAGTCTTTGTTATCAAACTTAGTAATAAAAAACTGATAAATTACAAAGAAAGTGGATTTTGCTAAGTTAATTATACTTAAGTAAAATATGCTATAGTATAAATATCTTTCAAGGGTTATAAACTTTTTAAGTTAAAGGAAGCATTCTCATGTTTAAATACAAAGAATGCTATAATAAATGAGTTTAAAACGCTTTCTTCCAGGATTCTAGATTTACAAATCCTTTTTCCTTTTCTGTCATTACAAGTCTGAGCAAGCACTAGGGGTTCTGACTCAGTTACATGGGAACTAACAGAGATCAATGCTCATTTTAGTTACGGATTCAGTAGCCACAGTGTGACTATCTTGTTTAAGAGCTATCACAGCTGCAGCAAGGCTTGTAGAAGCCTTAAGTCAACTTAGTCAACTTAAATCTAGGGTCTCCACTGTGCAGATGCTCTTTATTGATAGGAATAACTCATCCCTCTTTAGCTAATCACTTAGACTCCTGTGCAACTTTGTTGGTTTCCTTTCAACATCACCATTCACTGCTGTAACCCTAAACCCAGCTACGCTCCTTTCCACCTCTGAAGAAAAAGATGCCTATGCTTGGTTAGTTTGGTGAGGGAGGTATCCATATTCTGTGTGGACTTTCTAGATTCTCTCTTGGATGTCCCTGATTTAATTTTTTTAGTTGGTTGGTTCACATTTAAAAAGAAAAATTAAAAATTGTCAAGCAGGCTATGCTACTGTTGACTTGAGTTTCCCTGAAATAAAATAAGGTCAGATAACTAAATTAATAGCCTGTACCCAGACTTGCCAGCTGCCAAAAAAGATAAAAGAACAAATATTTATATTGATGCATGGTATATATTTTGGATTCATCCATTAATTCAAAATGGTTTAAAAGTAGAGATTTCCTGACACCACTAGAGCCCATGAAATAGATGATGAATTAATGAACCTTGGGATGCTTTGCTATAACCTAAAGAGAGAGTCATAGTAAAAGTAGAGTTCAGCATGGCTGCTTCATCATATTGGCTACAATATCAGAGATAAACTGGCAATGACATTAAGCCAATGTAATTTTAGGCTGTTGCTAAGGAGGTTCCAATGCACGCCCTACCTGCCATCAACACAACCTTAGCGAGATTGTGAAGGAAGAAGATGGAAAACCATAGCCTCAAGGCTCCTTTGAACATCTCTAAAGAGTCTGTGATGTGCTCTAGTTATTGTTTTTTTCAGAATATGTTAAAGCTTCTCTTTGCTGAAAATCTCTGTTGTAATAGTATAAAACTTCACTTAATTTTGTAATTCTAACTTGTCTCTACATTAAAAGAGACACATTTCACTGTTACTGGGATTAAAGAACTGTAAACCTTTACCTTTTACTTAGAAACATCGCTGTCTTTATCCACAAACAGAAGAGAATGAACTAATAGAATTCTACAACCCTCAAACTTCAAATGGCCCGAGCATTCCCAATGACCGTGATGGCAAGTAGTAAGAGAGTCTCCTCCGGGACACACAGGTTATCTTCCTCTGAGTTAACGGCTGCCTTATGCATGGGAATTACTTCCAATTTTTTATCCTATATCTACTGCAATCTACTGTGATGAATGCAGGAAAGATGTATACCCAAAATATCCTCCAAAGCAGCCTCCATGTGATCTGAATCTAGATATTTGGGAAACATCAGAGAAAAACTTCTCTGGAACCTCAATGGAAAGGACTTTATTGGAACCTTTAACAACTGGCATAGCATTAGAACTCCAATATTTTAATGTTTGAATTCATGGTTACCAACTAAAAAGACATAACTTCCCCTCAACTACTGGAAGTCCTCAAACTGAAGATTTTTAAAAAATTCTCCGGAACCTGTTGATTTATAGAAGCAGGCAGCTTCTGCCTCAAACAGCAATCTACAGACTGTAGAAGCAGATAGCTTCTACACACACATTACTCTTCTAATTCTTTGGCACTTTTTTCATTCCCTTCACTACTCATCTTGTCCATCATTGTACTTTTGCTCTCTCTATTAACTAATATGATGTCCTTTCTCTCTTTTTTTTGAAATATATATTTTTATTGATTTAAGAGAGGAAGGAAGAGGGAGAGAGAGATAGAAAAATCAATGATGAGAGAATCATTGATTGGTTGCCTCCTGCATGCTCCCCGCCAGGGACCAAACCCACAACCCAGCATATGCCCTTGACCAGAATCGAACCTGGAACTATTTAGTCCACAAGCCAACTCTATCCACTGAGCCAAACCAACTGGGGTTGATCTCTCTTCTCTTCATCCTATAACCCATTATGGTCTTCTGCCACTTAAGAAAAATAAAAATTGACATCTATACAGCGAGGCCACCAAGGACCAGCCAAATGTGAAATTTGACATAATCCTCAAATCTGAACTACTACCGATGCAGCATTCATTACTTACATACCTAAAGCTCAATTAATTCAGAATAAGGTTGTGCTGGAAAAGTTCCAGTAAAGATGGTGGAGTAGGTGAGCACTGTGCTCATCTCCTCCCATGACCACATCAAAATTCCAACTACATTATAGAACAATGAACTTGGAAAGGTTGAAAACTAGCTGAACAGAAGTCCTATAACTAAGGATAGAAAGAAGAAGCCACAGTGAGACTTGTAGGAGGGGCAGAGACCTGGAGCAAGCTTCTCCCACACTCATATATGGTCGTTGAGAATCAAGAGAGATATCTCAGCTGCAGAGTCTCCCGAAGAGTGGAGAGTACCAGCCCTACACCTGGCTCCCCAGCCTGGAGTACCAGGGCCAGAAAGAGGAGTCCCACATCTGGTTGTGAAAATCAGTGGAGTTTCAGTCTGGCCTGTTGAGACAGAAGGTTGTTTGAAACCCAGGCATTGCTTAGGGCCTGCAAACAGACTCACTCATTTAAAGGCACTTACCCTGGGCTCTGGCGGAGGGACAGTGGTTTGGGAGTGCCAGAGATGTACTGGAGGGACTAAATGGTATGGCTTCAGGGCAAAGTAGAAAGGACAGCTGCCATTGTCCCTGTGTTAAGCTTTCCTCCTACACATCCAACAGGCAGGCACCATCTTTCTTGTATTGAGCCCTCCCCTCAGATGGCCAAATCTGAATCTTTTCAAAATTGTGCATTAACCCACATCAACAAAATGCTTATGCTGAGCCTTTTACCACCTTATCATTATAACCCAACACTCCAGGAGTGGGAACAAAGGCTAGGCCTATCCTGGATAAAAACAATGTCTTCATTTTCTTCAAAGGCATTCCAGACTGCTTTGCAGGACATGTTAGACTTTACTAAAGGATCCTGTGAATAAAGACTCATTTCTGTTGTGATAAATAATTCTTAAATCCCAACACCAGTATAGTCTTGGCATAACTGGGATACTTCTCATGTGGATAACAGGCTTACACCTACCTGTCACACACTAACTTAGTCTGTGAAATCGGGGTAATTGTTAGAGAATTTTAGAATTTTGAACCATCAGCTCTTCAGTGAATCATCACAGAAACCTCTGGAAAAGGTAAGCACTGCTAACTGAAAGAACTCTCAGGACTAAAAACTGACTCCCAGGTATGCTGACTGTGCAGTCAACTACTACCAGAGCTGAGACAATGCAACTGGAAAGGATCATCCAAAACTCATCTTGACCGTGGAAAAAATCATATAACGTCTCTAGAAGTTGACAAAGGTTATTTCCTTAATCAAACTCCAGCCAAGCCCCTCTAAGCTCTCTTCTAACTAGGATTCCTTGTCCTATAAAGACTCAAATAAAACATTAACATAGCTCAAGGCCGCATCTGTACAATGACCAACCTCCCCTTCTTACACAGCCTGAGAAACCGAAGGCTGCCAAAAGAATTTACTGTGTGACTCAGCTAACAGCTGAAGACTGGACCCTGCCTCCAGCATCAAAGGGAAGGTAGGAGCCTAACATCTATAACACCAGTTAGCGAACCTACATGCATTTGACATGGACCAAACTTCCCTTCCAAGTTTTTATAAGTTTTCAATTCCCTGACCTACTGAGCACTGCCTCTATTTACTCATTCTCCTTTGAAAACATTCAGTTATCTCTATAAAAATCAAAACTGAGTTTAGTTCTTGTTGGACTCTTTTCTCTATTGCAATAGTATATTACTGATTAAAATCTGTCTCCCTTTATTTGGTGTCCAGCTTTATCTGTGAAAAAAACCTAGGTTTAAATGTAAATTTATTAGGTAGAGTTATCATGGATAATGACATAGTCCTTAATTTCTTCTTAGCCAGTCAAGAGAAATGTATGCAAGAGTAAACACCTCTTATTACAACTGTATAAATACTACAGAACAACCTATGAGTAGGGTAGGGTGTTGGAGAAGCTTCCTAAATATATAGAAAAGAACAGGTAGATTTGGAGGGACATGTTTTCATTGTCTGGCTTCCTGTTTTTCAGAATCTGTTTTAAGAATTAATAACCATTTTTGTTTTTGCAATGTCTTGCTTTCTTGAATCTTACTCCCAAATTACTAACACAAGCACAAATCCTATAACTCCTCACATCTTCTTTCTGAGACATCCCAGTTTCCCAACGTGTACATTCTCTTTTGATACAAAAAAGCAATAAATCCAACTTTATTCAACTACAGGCATGTTCCTAATGCCCTTGGACTAGAGGACACTAACTGTGAGAATCCATGTAATAATCTAAAGAATAAAAAAGGTATGGAAAAACATTAGTTAAATTAATCTACCAAGAGGTGGTTTGTAAGTATATTTCTGATGCAGTAGGAATGTTTTTCAACCATCCTTCAGAGACCTATGTGAAGATGTGACTTAGACAACATGGTTTGCATATAAATTATGTCAAAAAAGAAAAGCATTTTTTTCTTTAACTTAACTTAGCAATTCCAAAAGTGTCTTCCAAAGACCACGAGTCACATGAGATGCTCTGTAATGTGGCCTCCATGTTTAAATCAGCCTGAGAAACACAGCACGCTCTAGAATTCTTCCCTTGCAGATCCATAATCCATGTTAATAGCTCTGTAGGGCTCTGAAGGGGGAAATGTCTGATTTACACAGGGTAGCCTTCCCTTTTTATTTTTTTTACTCTGAATACTTTTTTTGCACATTAACATATACTTCTATCTCACATAACTAATATTTTACACAGTCTTATTTATGAAATCCTGATGTTATTATATAATATATCTGGGAGATAATTTTGATAGACAAAAAGGAAAACCTCTACCTGCTCACCTGCCACTCCTCAAAGGTCCAAATCAACAAGCAAGTGTTCAAGTGTTTGAAGTCAGGAAGCTCTAAGCACTTTAGACTAAATTAGCATGTTTGAGCATCCATTACTTCATTTATAAAATGAAGATTGTATTAGTTTCCTAGGGCTGCTTTATCAAAATACCACAAATTGGGTGGCTTAAAACAACAGAAATTTATGCTCTTATAGTTCTGGAGACTAGAAGTCTGAAATCAAAGTGTCAGCAAAGCCATGCTTCCTTCTAAGTCTCTAGGGAGAAATCCTTTTTTGCTTATTCTAGCTGCTAGTGTTACCAGAAATCCTTATTCCTTGGCTTGTAGATGCATCACTTTAATCTCTTGACTCTGTCACATAATGTTTTTCTTATGTCTTCCCATTATTTTCCCCTTATGTATTTTGTGTCTCTGTGTCTTGTCTTCTTCTTAAAAGAATACCAGTCATTGGAGAGAAACCAAGATGATGGCATAGGTAAATACCGGAATTGCTGGCCTAGCACAACCATTTCAAAACCACAACGAAAAGAAAAAACGGACACCACCCAGACCCACAGGAAGGCTGGCCGAGTGGAAATTCTACAACTAGAAAGAGACTGAGAAGCAGAGGCGGTGCAGAAATAAAGTGCAGAGGTATGGAGGCGTGCGCAAAGGGGCTCGCGGAAAGGGCTGGCAGCATTTTGTACTGGATGGAGGCACAAGCTCCCGACGGCTCTGAACTCTAATTTGAGGTGAGTTTCTGGGGACTCAGAATCATATGGGGACGAGGTGGACTGTCTGGCACCGTCTGGCACTGTCTGGCACTGGGAGGAACTCCAGAGTTGCTTGAGACCCAGTGCCTCTTAGGGTAGGGCTGAGAATCAGCCATAGCTGGTAGATTCCCCGAGACCCTGCCCCACCCAAGCTTCACACAGAGGCTTTTGCATATAAAAGCTGGGAAACCTCAGGCAGAAGCTAAAATAGCACCCCCTTAGAGTTCCAAGAGACTGTGTACCCAGTGATCAGAGCAGGACCACCCAGATTACAACTCCTCAGACTCATAAGGGACACACTCAGGGGGCAGACTCAGTGGGCACCAAAGCCCCAGTGAAACAAGTCTTGCCCCATAAGGGTGTCTCCAGCATAGAAGTTCTCCCACCATAGACACAGCTGATTCTCACAGCCAAGTGGCCTGAAAGTCAATTCCTCTCAGTGAAACCAACAACAATCAAGGCTTAGCTACAATAAGACTGTGCACAAAGCCGACAAAGCAGTGCACCAAGAGTATCCACCTCAGGTAATTGAGGAGACTGAGCCACTGGGCCCTACAGGACACCTGACACAGAAAGCCACCTTGTCAATGCAGGGAAGCAGCCAAAATGTAGAGACAAAGAAACAGGTCACAAAAGAGAGAAATGGAGGAAAGCAAATGACTAGAGTTCAAAACCATGGTTATAAGGCTTTTCAAGAATATTCTAGAATCTGCCGATAAATTCAGTGAGACCCTCCAGGATATGAAAAAGGACCAGATAGAAATTAAGCATACACTGACTGAAATAAAGAATAATATACAGAGATCCAACAGCAGACAGGAGGATTGCAAGAATCAAGTCAAAGATATGAAATATGAAGAAGCAAAAAACATCTAGCCGGAAAAGCAAAAAGAAAAAAGAATCCAATAATATGAAGATAGTGTAAGGAGTCTCTGGGACAACTTCAAGCGCACAAACATCAGAATTATAGGTGTGCCAGAAGAAGAGAAAGAGCAAGATATTGAAAACCTATTTGAAGAAATAATGACAGAAAATTTCCCCTACCTGGTGAAAGAAATGGACTTACAAGTCTAGGAAGCGCAGATAACACCAAACAAAAGGAATCCAAGGAGGACCACACCAAGACACATCATAATTAAAATGCCAAGGGCAAAAGACAAGGAGAGAATCTTAAAAGCAGCAAGAGAAAAGTAGTCAGCTACCTACAAGGGAGCACCCATACAACTGTCAGCTGATTTCTCAACAGAAACTTTGCAGGCCAGAAGGGAGTGGCAAGAAATACTTAAAGCGATGAATAGCAAGAACCTACAACCAAGATTACTTTACCCAGCAAAGCTATCATTCAGAATTGAAGGTCAGATAAAGAGCTTCACAGACAAGAAAAAGCTGAAGGAGTTCATCACCACCCAACCAGTATTATATGAAATGCTGAAAGGTATCCTTATAGAAGAGGAAGAAGAAGCAAAAGTAAAGATAAAAATTATGAACAACAAATACATATCTATCAACAAGTGAACCTAAAAAGCAAGTGAATAAAAAAAAAATCTGATGAACAGAATAAACTAGAATCAGGAGCATAGAAAGGAGTGGACTGACAATTCACAGGGGGAAAGAGGTGTTGGAGGGGTGGGAAGAGACTGGACAAAAATTGTACACCTATGGATGAGGACAGTGGTGAGGGAGATAAGGGCAGAGGGTGGGGTGGGAACTGGGAGGAGGGGAGCTATGGGGGGAAAAAGAGGAACAACTGTAATAATATGAACAATAAAGATTAAAAAAAGAAGAATATCAGTCATTGGAGTAGGATTCATCTTAGTTTAGTATGATTTCATCTTAATTAATTAAATCTGCCAAGATCCTATCCTATATAATAAAAGGCTAATATGCAAATTGTCTCCTCAACTGGCAGTTCAACGGGGAGTTCAACCAAGGGATGGGGCCAGCCAGCCAACCTCATGCTTCTACTCCCCCACAGCTGGCCAAGCCTGATTGGTTCTGATTGGGGCAGGCAGGCTGGACCCCACCCATGCATGAATTCGTGCACCAGGCCTCTAGTTTCTCAATACGGTCACAATCACATTACCTGGGTTTAGGACTTGGACTTCACTTTTGGGGAGACATAATTCAACCACAACAGTGATCTATAACATTTATTTCATAGAGTTGTTGTAAAGATTAAATGAGAAAGAGAGAGAGTGCAAGAGCATTTCACAGAGTACATAGCACTGGTAAGTGTTCCCTAGCTGCTTCATCTCTTGAATAGTAAATGATCTAGCTTCAACATCTATCATTCCACTGACCATGAGAATTAGTTGATGACTTCAATTCTCACATTCATATGAAGTGTAAAAATGTAGATTTCTCACCCTAGCCAGTTTGGCTCACTGGATAGAGCATCGGCCTGTAGACTGAAGGGTTCCAGGTTTGAATCCAGTCAAGGGTTGTGGGCTCGATCCCTAATAAGGAGCATGCAGGAGGCAGTCAATCAATGATTCCCTTTCATCATTGATTTTTTTTATCTCTCTTTCCCTCTTCCTTCTTCTCTGAAATCAATAAAAAAATATATATTTTTTAAAAAGCAGATTTTCCTTGGTGTTTGCTAGAAAGGCATACTCTACAAAAATAC
This sequence comes from Murina feae, assembly GCA_004026665.1. Lineage (NCBI taxonomy): Eukaryota > Metazoa > Chordata > Mammalia > Chiroptera > Vespertilionidae > Murina > Murina feae. Next base: position 3,814 of record PVJC01039846.1, on the reverse strand, counting down.
CAATTACTCTTAGCTTATTTAGACATGTTTATGATGAAAATCTCTCAAAAATCTCTTCACTCTTTTACTTTGAGTCTTTGCCTACCAGGAATTTTCTGATAACCCATCTTCTTAAGCCTCTCTTAAAGAGTGGACTATGGATTGTGAACTAGAAAATTCCAATAAAGGGAAAGTAGAGTCCCTCATTATAAATACACAAATTAGAATTCTAGGTTAAAATTAGTTCCGTATGAGTTTGGTTTCTGTAAATTGATTTCTTGAGGCTTAGGAGTAGACTGACAAGATGAAATTTCTCATGTACAGAGCTGAGGGCCATATCCTATTTCTGAGACAACCAAGGACCTTAATGCTGATTGCATTGATGGCAGCTCTCTCCTTTTGATCTGTTTCAACAACGAATCTGAGGTTTCTATTTGGGTTATAAGAAGAATAGTGAGGCCATTTGCTAAATGAGAAGCACAGGAAACAGAGAACAAGGCTGCTGATACAGTTCACGGAGATAGCCATGAAGAGACCGGAAGTCTGGAAGCTTGACTTGGGAAAAGGAATACAACAAAATCAGAAGCTTGGACATAGAGTTTTAACCAATTTCATAGAGAACTAAAGTTTCTATTGGTTGGCAGGGCCAGGACAGAAGGATCAAACACCAAATCAGAAAGAACAGTGTTGCAATGCTAGAATTCATACAGGCAGCAGGCACCAATCAAACGTGTGAGGCAAGCGTGGATTTGGATTAGATGTCACAATTATGTGTCAGCTCTGGATGGGCACAGCACTAGAGTCAGGGTTAACGCAGAGCCTCGGGGATAAGAGATAAGGGGAGGGAGCTAAGACCGGTATGTGACCAGCCAGACACTTTTTCATGGAAGTGTTCTATTACAAAAGGGCTTATGTGAAAAGGATGGAAACCTGTCCCTATGGCCATATAGAACCTCTTTAATCTAAAGAGCCTGATCATAGAACCTGGATTGTGACAGAATCCTAAAGAAAACTGAGAGGCCAAGGAAAAGTCTGAATTAGTACAAACAGACTTGAAAGCAATCAAGTCCTTAAACTTTTTGACCATGAAGACCACCACTACTCCAATCTCAAGACCAACAGGGTTTGTGTATTGTAATAAGAAGGCAGCCTGGGATGTGGCAAACCTTTAGGGATGCTGTCAGCTACAGAAGTTGGGGGAAAGTCCCTTATCAGAGGCAGAGCATGAGATCCAGCTGGTATGATCCACAAAGTCACCAAAAAGATGGTAATAGGTGGTCCACTAGGGAGTTGAGGGGTGTGGGGGACCAAAAAAAGACTCTAGGGACTCCTTGAGCAACTGGGGAGGAAAGAAGAATTCATGGGGAGGTCAGTGTGCAATAGCCAGACACTTTACTGCTAAGCCACAATACAAAGAAAGGACTTTAGGCCTGAGAGGAGTCTTGGCCAGTGCAGGCCAGTCCTGAGTCTTGGAGAGCCCAAATGCTGGGCAAAGCCTTGGACACAGACACTCAGACCACAGGTGCTAAAACAAGGGTCCATTTCTCTGAATGAAGTAGAGACCAAACCTCAGGAATAAGAGAGATGCTCAGGAATAAGATTTTAGAGTCAATGCACAAGATCAGATCATCCCAAAGGGATACACTGAGTCCCAGAGTGGCTTCATTTTCTCTGCCTGAGATTAGGTTCTGTGCTCCCTTGGGGACTGCCAGGAAGTGGAAGTGGTAGATAACCCAAACTGCCAGGGTTGCAGGGAGAAAATAACTACAGAGTCTGCTTTGAATCCAAAAGCCTCTTAACCCATGTAAAGCTAAAAAAGGAAAGTATAGAAACACTGTTCCTAGAAGCCTTATTTAGCTAACAGGCACAGGCTAAAAGCAGGGCTAACTCAACCAAAATTCCATTTGGTTCAACACTTTCTCTTGAGAAACCTTTGAAACATTGTGATGGTTCCTTCCTGCCAATACAAAATATATTTGACTACAGTACACTACAACCTTTCACCAGACTGTATTAAAAAGAAAGAAAGAGAGAAAGAAAGAAAGAAAGAATAACCTGCTAGATGTGGCTGTAAAAACCAGCCAGACCAATTAAGTATGTGACAGGAAGCTGAGAAATATATGAACAGGTAAATTCAAGGGAAATCTGGAAATAAATCAAGAGAATAATTTCTACTGCCTTAGAGAGAGAGGAGAGAGTGTGCATAGTTTTCTGTACTGACAGTGGGCTCGGAACAAAGAAAGAATGAAGGCTTTGTCTCCTGCAGCTTTACTGGTAATAAAACAACACAGAAGAAACAGTGAGAATCAGCTGCAGATGGAGGTGCCATGCTTCAGCTATGGAGAAATCCAAACGTGCTGCTGGGCCCGCTGAAATCTGAGGAGGGTGAATAGCTTGCGTTGATGCTGACTGTTTTCATGATCATAACAAAGCTGCAACTGTCCTGACCCTCACAGATGTTATTTTCCTTTTTACTTAGAAAAAAATATATTTTTGATGCATTCCCAAGACAACTTGTCGCAGAGTCCTCCCCCACCGTCAGCACTGACTGGGACTGTGAGCCCACAGATGTGCTCACCTTCTGTTCCCAGATCTGGGCTTGTGATCTGTACTCTGAACCTCAAGACTGAGTCACTCAAACACATTAACATGGACATACCTAGAAGAGCAGCAAGCAATTCGCAATTAGACAACCAGCTGCAGTGACATTGTGGTAAACTGCTAAAGAACAGATGATGCTCTGGAGAATCAAGGTTGGTGTGTTGTGCATCAGCTTTACAAGGCATTTGAGGTGGTATTTTGTGCAGAGCAGTGCCTACGTAAAGGGCAGCAGCACCTCATTGGAAGGAGAACTGGTAGACCTACCATGCCAGCAGCCTCCCTGATTGCTACTAAGTGATGTTCTGAGTCCTCTGTTTGGCCACTGTTTCTGGGCCTTCAAACTCCCACAAGGAAAATCCTTCTAGTAAAATTGACATCAGGGTCCTTGTCTGTCTGACCTCATCAGCTACCCCCACTATCCCTCACTGCAAGTTCCCCAGCTTTGGCCAAATCTGCCTAAGGATTCTGGGAAAGCATGCTTCTTCTTCTATCAGCTCACCTCCACCTCGACCAACCTGTACTGCATTTACTCCGTGGTAGGCACTCTGTGAAGATTTTTTGTATATTAACTCAACTAACGAAGATAGGTGAGTTCTTGGGCAATTATAGACAGAGATAGCTGAGAACCATGGTGGGGCTCCAGTGGGGGGTCCACAGACAGGGGAAGATGAACTGATAGTGGGCTGAGTAGTCAGGAAATGGAAAATCATAAGTTCTCCAAGCCACAGAAGTCAGGGAAGGAGTGGAGATTCAAAAGCAAGACATGAAAATCAGATGAGAAAAGAGAGGAGAAACAGCTGCTGAGCAGTAACAAATGACCTTAGCCTACTTATGTATAATTCAGGGTCTCTATGGTGGTGGGGATGGGGCAGAGCAGTTACTGCTGTGGATTAAGAAGAGGGAGATGAGATAGAAATGACAACAGTGTGCCCAGTGATTTAGAGACTTTAGGCAAACAAGGACAAGGAAATATAGAAGTTTGAATAGGTCACGTAGTTAGAGGAAAGTAGCATTTGATTGACCACCTGCTATGCATAGTGAATAAATTTTTTCATTTACAACTCAAAATAATCCTAAGGGACTATCTTTACTAGCCTCCTTTTCAAGGTGAGGAAGCTAAACCTTAAAGAGTAATGGTTATACAGCTAGAAAGTGAGTGGGTGGGAAGTCAAACTAGGTACACTGGGCTTCCAGTACTGAGTATATTCTACTCTAGTGTGATTCAGGAGTATGA
>PVJC01039845.1:0-16065 GCA_004026665.1 Murina feae | reverse complement strand
GGGAGTTTGCAAGGCAGGGTGGAGCAAGTAGCTATGGCTGCTTCTCAGCCCTGCGCTAAGAGACACTGGGTCTCTGTGTCCCACGGTAATTGCTGCAAGCAATGCTGAGAGAAACCCGCTTTGTATTTCCTCCCAGTGCCAGTCAGTTCCCCTTCTCCGGGTGTGCGTGCATCTGGGTCCTCAGAAACTCGCCTGGAACTGGAGTTCAGAGCTGCCGGGAGCTTTTGGCTCTCTCCGTTTTGAAAAAGAACCACGTCCTCCGGCGCCAGCCCTCTCCCCGAGCCCCATGCGCGCACCTCCGTATCTCTGTACTTTGCTTCCACCACTCCTCTGAGTCTCAGACTCTTTCTAGTTATAGAATTTTCACTCAGCCAGCCTTCCTGTGGGTGTGAGTGGTGTCCGTGTTTTCTTTTCGTGGATATTCTCAAATAGTTGTTCACGGCTACATTTACGGTGTTTACCTTATGCCGCCATCTTGGATTCTCCAGGAGATACTTTTTATTATATATTCTTTAATACCTTTTGAATTTTGTTTCAAGTTCATGTTAGCTACTAAAAAATAGAAATAGAAAAATACAGAATAATAAAAAAGCAAAGTTATAGTTATAAATGTGAGCATTAGAATAAAAACACCAGGTTTTCTAATTATTACCAAAAACACATATAATAAAAGTGTAAAGAAATCACAACCCATAAAATAATATTTTTAAAGATAATGAAAATGTTAATAATATACAGTAGACGGACAGAATTAAGACCAAACATATCTCATGCCAATAAATATAGGTGGGTTAGTTTTAAGAACAACAAAATGAAGCAATTATTATACAAAACCCACTGTCTGCTGTACACAAGAAACAGTTCTAAAACAAAGTGAAGCAGAAATTTGGGGATATAAAAATGTACAATTGCAACAACCTAGTATCAACCAATAGAAGACTACATCTATGTAACAAAAATATATTTGCTACCATTTGTATCAAAAGATAAGAAAATAATATCTACATAAATATTTGATATGCAAAACTACCTGCCTTACATTTTGGATTTTTGTACTAGGTGCATGTATTATTCATTCTAAAGAGCAAGCAAATAACTTATTTTTTAAAAAAGATAAACAGTCCAGCCGGTATGCTCAGTGGTTAAGTGTCAACCTATGAACCAGGAAGTGATGATTCCCTGTCAGGGCATATACCGTATTTTCTGGCGTATAAGATGACTTTTTAACCCAGGAAAATCTTCTCAAAAGTCGGGGGTTGTCTTATATGTCAGGTGTCGTCTTATAGGGCGGGTATTGAAACTTCCAAGCTAGACTGGAAATCTTCAGTCGCCGCATACGGTGCAGGGAGCTCATAAATGGCCGCACTCCATTCATTTCAATGGAGCTGGACGGAGACCGCAAGTGTCTCCGGTCGGCTCCTTTTTGTGCTGCATACAGTCTCCATCTGGACTTTTTAACCCAGGAAAATCTTCTCAGAAGTTGGGGGTCGTCTTATACACCCAGTCGTTTTATACCGTAAAATATGGTACCTGGGTTGTGGGCTCGGGTGATCTCCCGTGTAGGGTGAGCAGGAGGCAGCCAGTCACTGATGTTTCTATCTCTCTCTCCCTCCCCCTTCCTCCCTGAAATCAATAAAAAAATATATGTATTAAAAAAAGAAGATAATGTTGAGGACAATGTGGACTACGAGTTTAAGGCTATAAATGAGGCTTGAGACAAAACGACTAGGTATGCCTAGTTAGAGCAGGCTAAATTTGAAAGGATCAAGCTGGAGGGTGGGGGAAGTAGTAAGAATTGGATCTTACTCTAATAAACTATTAGATGTAACAATAATATGTTGTTGTCTTATTTAAAACTATTTATTTTGTACTTTTGGATTAAGATAAAGGAGAATTTGACAAAAGTCTTTAAAAACACAAGATTCTTCTAAAAAAAAGTGTTGCCTGGCTATCATGGCCCAGTGGTTGGGAGTCGACCTATAAACCTGGAGGTCATGGTTCAATTCTGGTCAGGGCACATGCCTGGGTTTCAGGCTCCATCCCCAGTGTGGGGCATGGAGGAGGAAGCCAATCAATGATTTTTTTTCTCATCATTGACGGTTCTAGCTCTCTTTTTCTCTCTCTTCCTCTCTGCAATCAATGAAAATATATTTTTAAAAACACGTTTTTCTGCTCTTCTATTATTAGGAAACAAATATTCATAGCTGAAAACTTAAAAAACATGCAAAAAAAAAAAAGAGAGAGAAAAGAATAAAAGAAAATTTTCTTAATTGTAGTACTGTAAGCTAGCCAAGGTTACATTTTGTACATATCCCACCATTACACTCTCTCCCTCAAACACATGCATATTTTGTAGAAAGGTCATACTATATACAATTTTGTGCCTTGGAAGTTTTTTAAAGAATAGTTTGTTGATTTCTTGAGAGAGAGAAAGGGAGAGGGAGAGAAAGTGAGAGAGAAAGAGAGGGAGAAATATATATACAAAAAAACCATCAATAAACATTTCAAGCTTCAAAAAGAAATCGTTAATTCTATCTATTTAAATAAAAACCCTGGGTGTAACGCGTCACCTCCGAGGCTCCACCAACTGGAAGGTAGTCCTGCAGGGGTCGTCTTGGCAACAGCTGCGCCCTCCCAGAGCTGTTTCCCTCAAGGGCGAGGTTTGGGGCAGGAACTGGCCCTCGGAGAGTGGACACACTGAGTCCTGCATCGCTTTGCCAAGGACTTCACTCTCCAGGAGCTGTTTCCCTCAGCAAGGCCTTAGAGAAGAACCCACCCTCCGAGCTCCAGGAGCGCCCAGCAGCAGTCAGTCCTGGGTTGCTGAGGTGGTAGAACTCTGGGTTTGGCCCAACAGTGGGTGTGGCCAGCCTTCAAACGAGACCCTGACAGTAGGGAGGAAGGAGCCTCATTCCTCACAGAATCCGCTGTTGGATAGCTTGCTGTCAGTGGCCTGCCAGCCAGGAACCCCATTCACCTGCACCCCAGACCCTGACAGGAGGGAGGAGGGAGACCTATTCCTCAAGGAACTGACAGGTGGCCAGCTTGCTGTCAGGGGCCTGCCAGCTAGGAATCCTATTCACCTGCATATCTGTATAAAGTTTTAATACATTATATTAGAGATCATAGTGGTACTGTTTTACCCACAGCATCTACCAGAATTGCTGCAAATTTACTTCTTGGTAGAAGCACCTTTCATTCCAATATAAATTACTGATTCCATTAAATGAAACTTCAATTTCTAGACTCGATATAAACAGTGAAGTTGCTAAAACTATTTAAAAGGCCCAACTTCTCATTATTGATGAATGCACCATGGCATCCAGTCATGCTATAAACACCATAGACAGATTACTAAGAGAAATTATAAATTTGAATGTTGTATTTGGTGGGAAAGTTCTCCTTCTTGGAGGGGATTTTTGACAATGTCTCAGTATTGTATATGCATGCTATGCAATCGGCCATAGTACAAACAAGTTTAAAGTACTGTGATGTTTGGGGATGTTTCAGAAAGTTGTCTCTTACAACAAGTATGAGATCAGAGGATTCTGCTTATAGTGAATGGTTAGTAAAACTTTGAGATGGCAAACTTGATAGCAGTTTTCATTTAGGAATGGATTATTGAAATCCCCTGTGAAATGCTTTGTAATGGATCTATTATTGAAGTACCTTTGCAAAAACTATAACTATAGATAATATTAAAAAATATATCTAAACATGCAATTCGTTGTCCAAAAAAATGAGCAGGTTCAAAAATTAAATGAAGAAATTTTGGATATACTTGATGGAGATTTTCACACATATTTGAGTGATGATTCCATTGATTCAACAGATGATGCTGAAAAAGAAAATTTTCCCATCGAATTTCTCAATAGTATTACTTCTTCAGGAATTCCATGTCATAAATTAAAATTGAAAGTGGGTGCAATCATCATGCTATTGAGAAATCTTAACAGTAAATAGGGTCTTTATAATGGTACCAGATTTATTATCAAAAGATTAAGACCTAACATTATCAAAGCTGAAGTATTAATAGGATCTGCAGAGGGAGAGGTTGTTCTGATTCCAAGAATTAATTTGTCCCCATCTGACACTGGCTTCCCATTTAAATTGATTCAATGACAGTTTCCTGTGATGCCAGCATTTGTGATGACTATTAACAAATCACAAGGACAAACTCTAGATAGAGTAGGCATATTCCTACCTGAACCCATTTTCGCACATGGTCAGTTATATGTTGCTTTCTCTCGAGTTTGAAGAGCATGTGATGTTAAAGTTAAAGTTCTAAATACTTCATCAAAAGGGAAATTAGTCAAGCACTCTGAAGGTGTTTTCCCTCTTAATTTGGTGTACAGGGCAATATTAGAATAAGTTTAATACTTTATCAGTCATTGTTTTCATCACTGTTGTTTTTATATCATGTTTTTGTTGTTTTTATATCATGCCTCTGTTGTTATATCCTTTTGCTACTGTTTATTTATTAATAAATTTATATATTATTTTCATATATATTTTACTAATTTCCTATCATCTCTCACACTTCTATTATAGAGAAAGGGCAAATAGCAATATTAAAAATTTTCTGCTAATTAATTCCCTTTTAATGTGCATGAATTTCATGCACTGGGCCACTAGTTTAATTATAATCACAACTTTGGAGGGTATAGTATCTTAAAGGAAAACTACACAAGCTTGACATGCAAATATTCTTTCCTAATGAGATTCTGAAAATAGCAAAAAGCAGATGTAATTCTCTTCTTTCCATGGACCTAATGAGACATTCTACGTAATCTAGGAACATAAAAGTGACTATGGAGAAGTGCTGTGCTGCTCTGCACAATTTCTGGTATAAGAGTGAGGATCAAGTTGTCTGGATAACTAAATCCAGGCACACTATGAAAAGCAAGAAGCAGGAGTAAGTAATGATAGAACAAGAAGCAGGAGTAAGTAATGATAGAATAGGAGTAAGTAATGATAGGAGTAACTAATGATATTTTATGCTCCACCATAATATATCTGTTGAGTGAATGAAGGCATAAGTAAGTGCGTCTTTCAAGGATGCAGAAAACTTGCATTGCTGAATTCCAGCTTGGTAAAAGTAGAGTTTCTCAGCCAGAAATTACTTTCAGAGAAGAATGTCAATGGTAAGGAGCTCGACAGTGGTTCACTGAATGGTCTCATGCTCTTAGCATCACCTATTTTTATGTATTACTATTGTATTACTACATTTTGTTGCAGGTATTTAATAAACTCTTAATAAATACAGCTTGAACAAATGATAAAAATATATCATTTTTACTTTACAATTTTTATAATGATATGTTTGAAACTGTTCATTATTATTCTCACTTTACTGTTAAGAAATGGTGGCTCTGAGGTGTCAAGAGTTGAAGACTCTGTCAAGACTCATGCAGCTAACAAGCAGCAAAACCCAGCTTAGGAACTGTGAATGTCAAATGCAATGCCCTTTTCTCAGGACTACACTCATAATTCCCACCAGGTTAATTTCTTGCTCCCTATTAATTATGTGAGACTCAAATTCCTCAGCTGTTATTAAAGGTTCTCTATAATCTGGCTTAACTCTTATACTCTAGTGTTATTCCCTACAGCTACCCCAGTGGATATTATGGTTACCTTTCCAAAACTTATTCCTCTCCTCTGAGTAGCAATAGTGGATTTGGGAAGATTACCCTTAGTTCAGAAGTGTGTGCCTAATTGCTATAAAAAGCAGCAAATCCTCCTGAACTGGTTTTTGTAAACAGTGGGAACAGTAAGAACACACTTTGGATGTGACTACTGCAGTCAGGCATTTTTATCTACATCTTACAGACATGGTAATAGACTCAGGGACTTTTTGTAACTTGTCCAAGGTCCTAGAGCTAGAAAGTGGAGGGGTTGAGATTGAAACGTGGGTTCAGTTCAGTGGTTCTTAATCCTGTCTGGGTGTTACTATCACCCGGGGGAAGTTTTAAACGATACTGAAGTCTGAGCCCCATCCTCTGACATCCGAATGCAGTTGGTCTGGCTTGGGGCCCAGGCAGCATATTAAAGTCTTCCCAGGTTATTCCAATGTGCAGCTGGTGCTGGGAAACCGCGGTTTGGTTGAACTCCAACATCTGTGTTATTTCACTGTAATATGAGCTGCTATTATTGCACAGGCTAATGACAAAGGAATCTCTGATTCAGGGAACCCACTGCCTAATGCTAAGCATTACAGTACAGACAGAGGAGATGCTGGAGGCAGCTTGGAGGAGGGAGAGCAAATTCCTCAGAGGAGAGCAAGCTTGAGTTGAGCTGTTAGTATGGTTTTTCCAAGTGCCAGGCCATTGTTCCAAACACTTATTAGTACTAGCTAATTTAATGGATATCACCATCCTATGACTAGGTGCTACAATTATTATTTATAATTGATTTGTCATCCACTCTAATAAAAGAGTAATATGCAAATTGACCATCACCCTGAGACACCTAAGCCACACCTACCATCCAAGCCATGCCCCCAACCAATCAGAGGGCTGTATGCAAATTAACCCAGCCAAAATGGAGGCTGGCAGCCACAGAGTGAGCAGTGGCAGGGGCACAGCAGGCGGCGGGGGGCGGCCTGTTGGGGTACAGTGTGAACCTGTGCAACCTGGACAAGGTCCCAAGACCCTGGAGTTCTTCTAGCTGCTGGGCCAGACTACAGCCCAGCTCCGAGGTGGGCATCTTGCTCCCCATGGAGCCTCGGATGGGTTCCCTGTCCATGGCCCTGCGGGGGCCCCAAGCTGGAGCCCAGGTGCTGGCAGCGATGAGGGGAAGCCTACCGTACCCTGAGCCCTGGAGCACCCCAGGCTGTCCCGTGACCAAGAAGCCATCCCTGGCTGCGAGAGGGCACAGCTAGGCTGAGGGACGCCCCCCACCAAGTGCACAAATTTTTGTACATCGGGCCCCTAGTTCTTAAATAATGTTTTATTAATATACTAGAGGCTTGATGCACAAAATTTGTGCAAGGGGCTCAGCTCTCACAGCCGTGGTGGCTGTCCTCGATCCTCTCAGCCCTGGCTTCATCCAGAATGTCATCTGGCTGTCAGGTCTAATTAGCATATTATGCTTTATTATTATAGACTAGGGACCCGGTGCACAAAAATTTGTGCACTCGGGAGGGGGGGGTCCCTCAGCCCAGCCTGTGCCCTCTCACAGTCTGGGACCCCTCGGGGATGTCCACCTACTGGCATGCCTGGCCAGCCTGGGTGAGAGGCTGATGGCTGTTTGCAGGCTGGCTAAGCACCCCAGTGTGGACCCTCACCCCATGGAGGTGTGGGCAGCCTGGGTGAGGGTGTGAGGGGCTGAGGGCCATTTTCATGCTGCCCACAGCTCCTATTGACCCAACGTCCTAGCCCAGCAAGGCTGGCTGGAATCAGGTTTCTGGGTTTTATTTATCTTCTATAATTAAAACACTGTTGCTTTAAGCTGAGGCCTAGGCAGGTAAAGGAAGCCTCCTGTTTGTTTCAGCTCCGCAGCTTCTATAATTGAAACATTGTTACCATGACCAGAGGCTCAGCCAGCCTAGCAGGCAGTTGCAATGGAAGCCTCCAGTTTGCTCTAGCTCCATGGTTGCTGGCCTCCATCTTAGCTGGGTTAATTTGCATACAGCTGCTCTGATTGGCTGGGAGGTGTGGCTTGGCTGGTGGGTGTGGCTTAGGTGTCTCAGGTGATGGTCGATTTGCAGATTACTCTTTTATTAGATTAGATTATTATAGATGATTATATCTCCATTTTACAGGTAAGGAGGCCAAGACAAAGAGCGATTGTTTTGCTCAAGGTCCCATGTAAGTGTAGGTGAGCTTAAATCCAAGCAGTTTGACCTGAGAGCCACCTGTGCTAGTACCACATGACTTGGCAAAGACAGGGGGCTAGGGGTAGGAGAGAAGAGGGAAGCCAGAAGGAAGAGGAAGTGGTAATCCAGACAGAATCGTAGCATGGGGAGGACAGGTGCTGTTAGGCACTTTGGAGGATCTTTGCTGGCTGGGGCTTGGGCTGTGTTTTGGGGAGGGAGATGTAGGCACCACATACCACATTCATGGTGAGCTTCATCCTGTGTTTTATTCTAAAGGGAGAAAGCAGCCACCAGAGTGAATATCAGAGTGACTTGATCAGATTGGCATCTTAGAGAGAGATGAAGAAAGGATGGATTCTATCCCATCAGGGAATAGGGGCATGTGAGGGCAGTGGGGAATGTGACAGGAGATGGGTTTGGGCTGAATGTAGAGGCAGGGCAAGGATGAAATCATATTGGAGCAAAAATGCGGTAGAATTGAGTTCTCAATTGCAGTGTGTCCATCAGACATGCCACAGACGGCTTTTGTTTCTATGAAGTGCTGACATTTGATAATGCTTTCCTTAATAATTACACAATCTATCCTATTCTAGGAGAGCCTCCTAACTGGGGCACCCTTATTTGTTTGGGGGAGACACCTGGGGTGATTGGGAAAGCTAGGAGTTGCTGTTATAAGAAGGAAAAAGGCAAGATAGATATAAACATGTTAGAATCAGAAAAATATATGACATCTTGTTAAAAAATTAGGTTTATTTATGCATACACTTTGAATATTTTATATCTGTTTAATTTATCACATTTTGTGTGGAAGTCGATAAAAAAGAATCAAGAGATGTAAAAAATAAAATGCAGCTTTTGGATGTGATTTGATCATCTATGTTTATTTTATTTTTCATTAGCCCCAAAGAGCATGAGAAACAAAAGCTCTGTCTCTCAGCCTGAAAGGAATGGAGAGATGGAAGATGAGGTTTTCTGGGGTGAGGGAGGGAGAAACTTTCCTCTACTTCAAGGCTCTTTTGGCTGTTGGTCTAATAATCACATCAGCAGGCAACACCAAATAACTAAATACACATACGCATAAGAACCCCACATACATGGGAAAGTCAGAGACCTTCCCCATACTTGAGAGGTTCAGAGACAGAAAGGGAAAATAGGTATATGAGATTCTGAGGTCATAAGAAGTTGTTTTTGGTGATAACTTTTACTATGGGCAAGGCCCCCTACTTTAAATTCTTTGTGAGGTAAAGTTTCTTCGGAGCCAGCAAGGTCCTGATTGCTTTCAGCTCAAAATAATTCACAAGTCACAGTGGCACGTTTTGGAGAGGCCTGTCCTGAACCCCTCCACAGGCACTAGGATTCTTATATAATTCCATGAAAAGTGGGCCAGATCCTCTTCTGATCAGGATATCCAGGCTTGTTTAGGGGGTGGGCTGGTGAGACTCAAAAAGACTCACCTGACTTAGAAAAAGGGAGAAATATCAAGTTTCTCATATTTGAGTGGAGAGGAGTAACTATCTCATTTGCCACAGAGAAGAGGAAGAAAACTTTTTTTTCTTTCTTAGACTAGAGGAAAGGGCTTACGTGTGGAGATGATGGAGATCAACTTGCCCATAGAGGCAGGCCCGGGGGTTGAAATCTTAGCCTTGAGACATGTAAGACCTGGTAGAAATGTGGCTGAGGTAAGTTAAAAACATGTGAAGCCAGATTTTGTAACATCAGTGAAGGTTAAAGTTGTGTAAGTGTTCAGGAGGCTCTACAAAAATGAATGCTAAGTTTTTCAAAAAGACCTGGGAGGGCCCAGCTAACATGGCTCATTGGTTGAGCATTGACTTATGAACCAGGAGGTCATGGTTCGATTCCTGGTCGTAGAATGTGCCTGGGTTGTGGGCTACAGAAGACAGCTGGTCAATGATTCTCACCCATCATTGATTTTTTTTAAATCTCTCTCTCTCCCTCTCTGAAATCCAATAAAAAATATATTTAAAAAAACAAACAAACCTAGGAGGAAGAAATGGAACTCCCTTCCCTTCTCCCCATACTTCTCCCTTAGGCAGATGGCTGCTTTATGGTAAACATGTAATCAAATTTATTTATTACTAGTATTCACAACCAATGAGACTATTTGTTTTTAATCCTTACCTGAGGATATTTGTCTTAGAGAGAATGTAAGAGAGAGGGAAAGACAGAAAGAAATATTGATGTAAGAGAAACACATTGATTGGTGGCTTCCTGCACACACCCTGACCAGGGGTTGGCTGGAGAGGAGCCTGAAACTTAATTGAGATATTTGCCCTTGACCAGAATCGAACCTGGGACCTTCCATCTGCAGGCAGACACTCTAGCCACTAAGCCAAATCAGCTAGGGCAAGATTGGTTTTGATCTAGGTCTCCTAGATGAATAAAATCAATGGATTAAAAGCTTAAATCTGTATTTTGGTTTAAACTTTCTCTGCCCATAGGATATCTCAGTTCTTGAACTTTATCTCAGGGATGGAGAGATTTTGTGCCTTTTAAATTAATTGATTCAATGTAGCTTAAGGATTGTGTGAACAGAGTTCTTCGCATAAAATAATGAAAGCAATATTGACCCTGGCTCTGAGGTTCTGAATAGTGTTAACAGGAGGCTTCAATTGCTCAAAGCCACAGAGGCTTCACATGAATAATAAGAGGACTATTTTACTTGCACAAAGGCAGTAAAGCATTTTAATCTTCTTGAGTCCAAAAAAGAGATCTGATGTTATCTCCTCGAGGCAAAATAATTTCGTATGGTCATAAATATGCAGACTGCTTTCCTTTTGCTCCAATTAATTGTTGTAGAATAGTTGAGTTATTTCTTACATGATAGAAAGGCAAAAAGAATAGTATGTTATTAGAGTGTTATTGGGAGTCTTGGGGTGTCCCTTTCCTTACTGAGTGCTGTAGGTGGTGTCCTTAAGATATCTTGAAAAAAATAATTTTCTGAGACTCACACAGGGGGATGAGTGGTTTGTATTTGTGTGGAATTACATTCCTGGATTTCCAAAGTCCCATGTCCCTTAATCCAGTCCTGGAAGAAGTGCAATTGAGGATTTAGTAGGGCTAAAAGTAAATCCAGTGTCCGGAGTTTCCATTCCACGTTGGCATTAACCCAGTTTAGCATTAGGCTAGTCACTGTCCATTAGTCTATCATGTGAGTGAATGCAAGAGAGCAGGACCATGAGAGTCCCGCAGGCCAAGAGTTAAACTCAACACACCAAGAGCCAAGAGCACAAGAGCAACCAAGAGAGCAACCTTCTTTGGGTAGGGGATTAAATGTCTCAAATCTTCCCTACCTTTCAGTGGCCACTTCTACTCTGGCCAATGACCTGTTCCCAGGTGTGACTAAGAGACAAGTACCTTCTCTATGTCATCAGACTTCCCTGGTGGCATAGAGAAGGTACTATGCCTATAGTATGCAGCTATTCTCCCCACTGTTCAGTCCTTTCCGCCAGCAATCAATCTTTGGGGAATAGACCTGTGGTTCCTGGGGAGTGTTAAACTGTAGCTTCCTGGCAAAGTTGCACAAATGACATGCCTGTACTACTTGGATTTCCCTTTACTTCTTTCCTGTTATTAATAACTAGGTTAATTACAACAGTGTCAATAGAATTATGAATAGCTAGAAGCTTGGTGCATGAAATTTGTGCATGGGTAGGATTCCTAGGCCTGGCCAGTGATCAGAGTCAATCAGGGCCTTCCAGCTGTTGGCCGGGGCCTTCCTTCATTTCGCACCACCCCCTGGTGGTTAGCGCATGTCATAGTGAGTGATTGGACTCCTGGTCTCCTGGTCAAACTACTGAAGGGACACTTTGCATATTAGCCAAATATATATATATTTGCAAATTAATATGCAAATTAACCATCACTCCATTACACCTAAGCCACACCCACCAGCCAATCAGAGTGACTATATGCAAATTAACCCAGCCAAGATGGCAGCTGGCAAACAGAGCTAGCGCAAACAGGAGGCTTCATTGCACCAGCGATGGAGGAAACTGCCTGCCTTGGCCAGCTGTGGCCTCCATTCAAGGCAACAAAGTTTCAATTATAGAAGCCACGGAGCTGAAGCAAACAGGAGGCTTCATTGCACCAGCGATGGAGGAAACTGCCTGCCTATGCTGCCATAGACTCTGCTCAAGGCAACAAAGTTTCAATTATAGAAGATAAATAAACCCCAGAAACCTGCTTCCAGCCAGCCTCGCTGGGACGTTGGGTCAATGGGAGCTGTGACCAGCCTGCAAACAGCCATCAACCCCTCACCCAGGCTTCCCAGGCACCCCAAGGAAGACCCCCCTACCCTGATCTGGGATACCCTTCAGGGCAAACCAGCTGGCCCCCACCCATGCACCAGGCCTCTATCCTATATAATCCCATACAATAAAAGGGTAATACGCAAATTGGCCCTAACAGCAGAATGACTGGGAAGGACTGGTCACTATGACACACACTGATCACCAGGAGGCAGATGCTCAATGCAGGAGCTGCCCCTGGTGGTCAGTGCACTCCCACAGGGGAAGCTCTGCTCAGCCAGGTTGATGGCTGCCAGTACAGTGGTGGTTATGGGAGCCTCTCCTGCCTCCTCAGCAGCACTAAGGATGTCCAACTGCAGCTTAGGCCTGCTCCCCACTGGCAAGGGACATCCCCTGAGGGCTCCTGGGCTGCCAGAGGGATGTCTGACTGCCAGCTTAGGCCCGATTGCCTGGGGAGCAGGCCTAAGCCAGCAGGTGGACATCCCTCGAGGGGTCCCAGACTGTGAGAGGGCACAGGCCAGGCAGAGGGACCCCCCCCAGGTGCACAAATTTTTGTGCACCAGACATCTAGTATATATAATATTAAAAAAAATAACATTATAAAATAAAATAATCCTATATAATAAGAGGCTAATATGCAAATAGACCAAATGGCAGAAACACCAGTCACTATGACACATATTGTTCACCAGGGGGCAGATTCTCAACGCAGGAGCTGCCCTCTAGTGGTCAGTGTGCTCCCACAGGGGGATTGCTGCTCAATCAGAAGCCGGGCTCACAGCTGGTGAGTGCAGCAACAAAGGTGGGAGGCCTCTCCTGCCTCTGTGGCAGTCAAACATCCCCTGAGGGCTCCCGAACTGTGAGAGGGCACAGGCCTGGCTGAAGGACCCCCCACCCCTGAGTGCAAAAATTTTGTGCACCAGGCCTCTAGTAATAATATAAAAAGTACTAGCTTTTTACCATATGCAAGTAAATAAATATTTTTGTTATATTTGTCTTTTTGTTTTTATAACAAAATGAAATATTTCAGATAAACCTTAAATAGCATTTGACCTCATGTCCCATTCTTATTCCCACCACCAATATCAGGAGTTTTGTACGTAACTGTTAAATTAATTCTTTATTTTATTTTTTTATATATTTATGTATCTAATACCAGTTCTATATAATAAAACCAAATGATGGAATGACCAGAATGACCAACCAGTCATTGTGATGTGCACTGACTACCAGGGGGCAGATGTTCAATGCAGGAGCTGCCCCCTGGTGGTTAGTGTGCTCCCACAGTGGGAATGCTGCTCAGCTGACTGGGATGAGCGGCACTTTCACAGCAGGCTGATCCCCACAGCCCATGCCCTCCCCTAGTGCATGAATCCCATGCATCGGGCCTCTACTATTTTGTGAGTGGAATATTATTTTCAATTTATATACATAATGTCATACATATTGACCTAGATGTTGATTTTTCTACTCAACATTGTTTTCCAAATATATCTATGTTCACACATGTAGATCTAGTTCATTCTTTTTTTTATTTATTTGATTTCTAGAGAAAAAGAAAGGTAGAAATAGAAAGAGAAACATCGATTGATGTGAGAGCAAAACATTGATCAGCTGCCTTCTGCACACCTCCTACTAGGGATAGAGCTCACAACTCAGGTCAAAGAAGAGCCTCAGTGATTAGAACATCAGCCTGCCTATCAAAGGATTGCATGTTAGATCCCCATCCTCAGTCAAACAGGTGATGTTTCTCTCTCACATCCATCTCTCTCTCTGTATCTCTCTCTCTGCATCTCTCTCTCTCTCTCTCTCTCTCTCTCTCTCTCTCTCTCTCTCTCTCTCTCTCTCTCTCTTTCCCTCCCTCCCTCTTTCCCTTCCACTTTCTCTAGAAAAATCAGTGGAAAAAATATCTTTGGGTGAGGATTAACAGACAAACAGGCCAAGGAAGAATATTACTTAACAATCACTGTGTAGCAAATTACCCCCCAAATAGTCTCTTCACACATATGGTCTCACAGATTCTGTGAGTCAGGAATCTGGAAAGGCGTAGCCTGCTTCTTTGCCTCAGGACCTCTTACCAGCTTCAAGTCAAGTGTTGGTTGAGGCTGTAGTTATCTCAAGATCCACTGGAGAAAGATTCCCTTCCAAGCTCACTCATGTTGTTGCTGGCAGGATTCAGTTCCTTATGGGTTGTTGGCCAGAGGCCACCCTCAGTTCCTTGAAACAGGGGCCTTTCCAACAGAGCAACTTGCTTCATTGAAATAAGCAAGCCAAGAAAGCAAGAAAGAGTATAAGCAAGATGGTGGACATGGGTTTTTATAATCTCAGTTAAAGAAGAGGCCATATGTATTCTTCCTATGCTCCCTCCTATATCTGAGCCTGCAGCACTTATAGGGACTCAGCAATGCCAGGACCTGAGGCTTCCCTGTACACTCAGACTCATTCAAAGTCCAATGGTAGTTGAGTGTGGCAAGTTGGCAAGTAGATATTGAGGAATGAGCCATTTAGGAAGTTCAAAGTGAAATGTGAGGCAGGAAAGACTCCACAGTCAATTGCTCTTTGAATTGGACTCCACCATTAGTCTGCTATGCTCAGTGTCCTGCTAAACTATAGACATGAAAAATGATGCACACACAGCTTTACATTTGCTGAGATACCTCATACTCAGCTGAGCTCATTTCAGAGCATTCAGACTGTACCACAATTAGTTGCTGACACTATCCTAAAATAATATGAAGTCAGGCAGTAATTATACACTGGAAGAAACTATGTATAGAAAAGCTCATTAATGTGTGAGGTTGTGCAAGCTTCTGAAGTGGGAACATTTCAAGCAGGATAGTAGTGCTCATGTTGGTATGGGTGAGAATCCAACTGCAAATCCTTAGCGAAATATTAACAATATCTTGCTCCAAAAGCACCAAACAGGTCTTCAGGGGTTTATATATCAAGATTAAAAAGGTCAGGTCTTGAGGAAATCAAGATGGCAGCATAGGTAAACACCTGAAATTGCTGCCCCCCACAACTGCAACTAAAAGACAAAATGAACATCATCCAGATCCACAGGAAGGCTGGCTGAGTGGAAATTCAACAACTAGAAGGGAAGAGAAAAGCACACTGAGATTCAGAGAAGGTACGGAAGTAAAATGCAGAGGTATGGAGGCACATGCAGAAAGGGCTGGCAACTGAGGGTGCGGTTGTCTTTTTCAGTCAAGAGGGAGACACAAGCTCCCAACTGCTCTGAACTTCAGTTCTGGGTGAGTCTCTGGGGACCCAGACTCACACGGAGAGAAACTGGACTGTCTGGAATCTGGCAGAACTTGAGGGTGGCTTTCTTTCAGAGGTGCTTGCAGCAATTACTGTGGGACACTGAGACCCGGGGCCTCTTAGGGTAGGACTGAGGATCAACCATAGCTGTTCGCTCCCCCCTGTTGATTCCCTAAGACCTGGCCCCACCCAAGCTGTGTGCAGAGGCTTTTGCATTTGAATGGTCTGGTCCTTTGCAATCTAAAATTACCTAATAAACTGCGGCTGGGTCAAACAGACCCAGAACATCCAAAAGAGGGCCCAAGGCCCCACAGCAGCCTGCATTGCTTCACAGCTGGGCTTCATCTGGACACCTGCAAGCACCAAACAAAGAAGAGAAATCTGCAGATCTCTCCGTAGCTCCTGCTGGGTAGCCTCAGGCAGAGGCAAAATTAGCACCTCCTTAGAGATCCAAGAGCCAGTGTACCCAGTGGTCAGAGTGGGACCATCCAGATTATAACTCCTCAGATCCATAAGGGACACATTCAGGGGGAAAGCTCAGTGAGCACCAAAGCCCCACTAAAGCAAGTCTTGCCCCATAAAGGTGTCCCCAGCACAGAAGTTCTCCCACCATAAACACAGCTGATTGTCACAGCCAAATTGGCCTGGAGGTCAATTCCTCCCAGTGATACCAACAGCAATCAAAGCTTAACTACAACAAGACTGTGCACAAAGCCCACA
>PVJC01039844.1:0-16012 GCA_004026665.1 Murina feae | reverse complement strand
AAAAAATATTACAGTGAAATAAACTTTGTACCAAGTGTGCAAGGACAGATCTTTAATAGGAAATTTATTGAAATAACCATAGTAAAAGGTCAAAAAAATCATAACTATGTCACAGAAATCAAGATACCACTCTAATAAGAGCTGATGTCCATCCATGATTTAAATATCAATTGTTTCATTTAAATACAGATAGTGCCCTGACTGGTTTGGCTCAGTGGATAGAGTGTCCGCCTGGGGACTCAAGGGTCCCAGGTTCGATTCTGGTCAAGGGCATGTACCTTGGTTGCGGGCACATCCTCAGTGAGGAGTGTGCAGGAGGCAACTGATCGATGTTTCTAACTCTTTATCCCTCTCCCTTCCTCTCTGTAAAAAATCAATTAAAAATATATTAAAAAATAAAATATAAAAATAAATACAAATAGTTCCTCACCGTGTTAAATAATATCACACATACTAAACCAAAGCCAGTCTTATTGTGAAAAACCAGAAATATTTCATTAGAGACCGAAATAAGATGAGGATATCATCTGTCATTACTGATAAATCATGGATTGAGATATCCAAGAGGAAGAAGCCAATCAATATATTAATCAATTTATCAAATAGTACTGTTTGAAAGCATGAGTTATAAGCCAGTATTATCGGTTTTTCTGAAAATAAACCATGAACCTTAGAGTTGTAATGATCTCCTATTGCTGTGTTTTGATATGCATTGGGAAAGTCTGGAAAAACAGACGTAAGGGTGGAAGGAACATGATGAGGAGACATTGATTTTTGATATTTTATGGCTTATAAAGTATTCATGTAGTGTTTGAGGTTCCCCCTACACTCTGTCAAGAGAATTTCCAATATAGACAAATACAAATAAGCCACATATAAATATGATGGAAATTATTATTTATGGAAATATTTCTGTGGCACAAGTAGAAATATGATTTCCCTACCAATAAATGCAAAGAAACTAATCTGAGGGGACACTTTTAATATTAATTAAAAACTCGCCGAGTGACTACTACTATTGGGGACACTCTATGAAGAAAGTAATTCTTGCATAGAAATCTGCAGTCCTTTCTAGTGATGCGTTTCTGAGATTATTTAAATGGCAGCACTTCCTAAGGCCCAGCTGGTGCGGTTCAGTGGTTCAGCCTCAACCTATGAACCAGGAGATTCCAGTTTCATCTTGGGTTGCCGGCTGTGGGGTGTGCAGGAGGCAGCCGATCCATGATTCTCTCTCATCCTGATGTTTCTATCTCTCTCTCCCTCTCCCTTCCTCTTTGAAATCAATAAAAATATATTTCTTAAAAATAAATAAAAATAAACCGGCTTTCTAAGAAAGAAAACCAAACTTGAAATGTTGGGGTTGTCTGGGCATTCGCAGTAACATCATTTGGCGAGGTCATGCTGCCATCTGGTGGACATGCGTGAGAATGCACTTAGGCATCCTCAGTAAAATCATATTTGCTCATTAAATCAATATTGATTTTATTAGGATCAACGGCAATGCATTCTCACGCAAGTCCACTAGGCGGCAGCCCGTCTCACCAAATGATTTTATTGGGGATGCTGGCAGTGCATTCTCACGATTTTCCACCAGGTGGCAGCACTTTCACACCAAATGGTCTTTTTTCCGACTTTGAGATCTATAATCTTTCATAGACTTTCACACCAAATGATTTCTTTTCTGACTTTGAGATCTATAATCTTTTATAGCAAACTTTTAAAAACAGCCTTTAGAAATATTTGATAGTGTCTCATGGTCTGTGATTGGGCTGTGCTTTTATATTCTTATTAGAACCCATATAAAATCAACAGCTTTTCATGATCAGGCATTTACATCTTATATCTTGCACACTGCTCTGTTAGGAAATAGACGGACACATCCAATGATTTTATTGGGGATGCCCACAATGCCTTCTCATGCCTGCCATCTGGTGGGCAATCCTGAGAAGGCATTTCAAGCATTCCCGATAAAATCACTTTGTGAGAATGCGTTTCATCAAACATAAAAGAACCCACCAGCTCAGAAAAGGGTTGCTGACATGTCCATCAAATGAATCAGGTGTGATTGCTGACAGTGGCTTCTCACCTGTAGATAGTAGTGTTGTTTTCAGTTCAGTGTCTGTAACATCGTAGGGTGTGGTTGCTAGAACAAACACTGATTATTACCCCCAAAAGAGAACCAGGGATTGTCAAGACAAAGAGACGTCTGAGATGGTCTGGATGATTAGTCCCCAAGTGCATTTTCATTGGCTGTGTTGGAATCAACAAGGGGGCTTCTTAAGATATCTGTGCGGTGGGTTCTGCGTCAGAAACCCCTAAAATCTGCATTTTTACTCCCCGTGACTTGGTGCGCACTGATTTAGGGACATGCCTAAATCGACAGGAAAATGTGGAAGGTGAAGAGAAAAGCGACAAATACCCCCAAACAGCAGCCAGAAGGGCCGGCACCCTGGGAGACAGTTGGAAAAGATTTATCCCAAACTATACCTTGTTGATTCAACCCAAAGCTCAGGGGAGTAATGAGCACTTGCTGAGATGCCGTAGTCAAGCCTGTCTTTAAGAGAACATGTGCAGTACTGGCAGTTTTTCTTTTACTAAACAAGGAACAGGGAGAAACAGCCTAGGAGTCTGATTGTACATTTGCAGTTTCACACGCATTTGACGGAGATCAATGTTTTTCAGTATCACAGAGTCGGTTAACAGGCGAGAAAAATGCCACTCGCTGTAAATCTTAGGCAGGGAGAATATGTTCTTATTTTGTAACGTTTATATCCTCCTGGAATTGGTTGAGGACTGCAGTCAGCTTGGGGTCCGATTTGTGTGTCAGATTTGGGGTCGGGGGGCGATTCATTGGTAGAATAGCCCTTGAAACTGTTTGGCACACTCTCGTCATAAGTGTACAACCCTCAGCGGAACCCTCACACAGCCCTGCCTGCTCAGAGCTTCTATCCCTAACCTCGATCTTTTCGACTTCATCCCGTGATGCGTCACAAACAGCCTCATTGATCTCCCGGCCAGTTTCAAATGGTGGAATAAAGAGCTTGACACCAATTCTAAGCTGCTCCCTTCTCCTTTCCTTGACACCATGCATTGCAGAAGAAAAAGCGCCCTGCAGAAATGGTTTGCTCACCCCATGATCAATAAATCTTCACTGCATTTCTCTTATTCTCTGTCCCGCTGTTGACATGTCAAAATGACTATTAGATTCAGCTCCAGGCTGAGCAACCTGGTTTGAGCAGTGCCAAATTCCTCACTGTTTCCTCCAGATGTTTTAGTTTTTCTGCTAGGCCGTGAATTCGCGTTTACCCTTGAAATAGACACAGTGGGCCCCGGCCAGCATGGCTCAGTGGTTGAGCATCGACCTATGAACCAGGAGGTCACGGTTCAATTCCCGGTCAGGGCACATGCCCGGGTTGCGGGCTCCATCCCCAGCAGGGGGCGTGCAGGAGGCAGCCAATTCATGATTCTCTCTCATCGTTGATGTTTCTCTCTCTCTCCCTCTTCCTTCCTCTCTGAAGTCAATAAAAATGTATTTTTTTAAATAAACGAAAAGCAAAACCCACCTTGGTCACATGAATTTATCTAGACGGGATCTTTTTTATCTTTGGAAAGAGGGCAACAGAGACCCTTATAAAACCATCAGTAACACTGGACGAAAAAAAAAAATACAAGGACTGGTAGGATGAGTCTCTGGGTCACTTTCGCTTTGAAACTTACCTGGTCCCTTTAAGCCACTGCAATGGGGCCCTGTGCTTGCTCAGATCACGGGCCCTGCTTCGGGGGAGAGAGCGGGGTGAGGCGTGACTGTGCAGACTTTCTCTGCACACGACTGGAAGCCGGAGCGTTCCTCCCACCCTGGCTTGTGCAGGGACAAACACAGCCCCGATTCGTAGGGCTGGTGGTTTTGCTCGCCCTTTCCTGTTTGGACAAGGATATGGGCCAGGGAGCACGCAGCTCAGCTCGCTGACTCAGGGATGGTGGCAACAGCCAGCGAGGAGCAGAAGCCCAGAGACCAGCCTTCTTAGCTTCCCGCTCTCCACACTCCTGAGGAAAATGAACGGAGTTTGTAGGGGTGAAATAGGCAGGTTTCAGAAATGGTAGAAATGAAGGGGTCCATGAGAAAAGCACAGGGCTACAGAGCTGCAAAGGGTACATTTCCACAAGACAAGGGAGTAGGGAGCAGCAGAAGGTACATTTCCACAAGACAAGGGAGTAGGGAGCAGCAGAAGGTACATTTCCACAAGACAAGGGAGCAGGGAGCAGCAAAAGGTACATTTCCATAAGACAAGGGAACAGGGAGCAGCAAAAGGTACATTTCCACAAGACAAGGGAGCAGGGAGCAGCAAAAGGTACGTTTCCACAAGACAAGGGAGCAGGGAGCAGCAAAAGGTACATTTCCATAAGACAAGGGAGCAGGGAGCAGCAAAAGGTACATTTTTACAAATTAAAGGGAAGGAAGCCCCTCACTCAAGAGGGAGGAAGGAAAGCTCAGAGGGAAGAGGAGGACAATCGGGGAGAAGGAGGAGGGAACCTCAACTACTTCACCTGACACTTGAGCTCAGGAGTTGCCATGGTGACCAAATCCAAGGGAATAGTGGCCAATCACAGGGGATATCGAGGCACCAGAAAACTGCAGCCTTTATAAACCATGGAAAAAGGGACTTAGCGGTTCTCTTTCCCCCTCCCCACATGGGAGTCTATTCTTGTTTCTCAGGAAATTTCCACCTTTGCTATACCATCCTCCATCCATAGTTTCATTCATTCTTCAACTCCAACAGACAAAGCGCCCGGGTATTCACCGCGCGTTTCCAGTCCAAATTTTCCCGCATCGGAAAGACCCAGGCTGGGTGGGCGGGAGACCATCAGTCAAAGACCTTGTATATATGCATATGGCATGGGCACAGGCAATAGGGTGGTGAAGGCCTGGGGTGGAAGTGAGAGGGCGGGGGAGGATGCAGGCTAGAAGGGGTCCATGGAGGGGGAAAAGGGGCATCTGTAATACTTTCCACAATGCAGATGTGAAAAATAAAAGTTAATTTGGAAAGTATTTAAGCCCTAGCTGGTTTGGCTCAGTGGATAGAGCATCGGCCTGCGGACTCAAGGGTCCCAGGTTCGATTCCAGTCAAGGGCATATACCTTGGCTGCGGGCACATCCCCAGTGGGGAGTGTGCAGGAGGCAGCTGATCGATGTTTCTCTCTCATTGATGTTTCTGACCCTCTATCCCTCTCCCTTCCTCTCTGTAAAAAATCAATAAAATATATATATTTAAAACAAAACAACAAGAAAATATCCAAACAAGATCCAAACAAAATTCAGAGAAATTCTAATATGTGGCAAACTTCACCGGGGACATCTGATAGTTTATCGTGGATCCTCGTACACCACCCCCCATCGGATGTGAAAATCAAGGCACTTCACCCAGACGCCCCTTTTTGAAAACCCATACTCCCTTCTCATCAAAAGAAGAACAACAGGCCAGCCCTGAGAGGAGGACTTTGTCCAGCACCCCTGGCCGGGGGGCCTCGACACCGTCAAGGTCATGAGTAAGAAGGAGACGGTCACAGGCCACAGAGGTTGGAGAAACAGCTCCATAAAACCGGGTGCCTGTGTCTGGATCCTGGGAAAATAAAAGACCCATTCATGAAAACACGGATGAAATCTAAATAAAACCTATAACCTGAGGCGTGTTTTAATGAAAACATCAGGTACTAAGCACTCATCTTCCACAGTGGCAGGAGGATTTCATAGCGTTTAACCCTGTGACCATACATAGGCACTTGCTACGTGTTAATATCTTATTTTTTTAATTCTAATCCAAGGATATTTTTCCATTGATTTTTAGAGAGAGTGGAAGAGAGAGGGAAAGATGGAGAGAGATATTGATGTGAGAAAAAGGGCCTTGTGCCAGGGATGAGCCTGCAACCGAGGTACATGCCCTTGACCGGAATTGAACCTGGAATCCTTTAGTCCGAAGTCCGACACTCTATCCACTGAGCCAAACTGGCTAAGGCTGTTAATATCTTCTTTTCTCATGAAGGTGCAGAGAAAAAGCACTTCCATGGAAAACGATGCATCGTCTGCAACAGAACCTTCCAGATTGCCTGGCTTTAGCCTTTCCTTGCCCTTGAACTGTATTATAACTTGGTAAAATTTATTTACTTATTTGTTGGTAATGTATTTTGATTTCAGGGAGGAAAGGAGAGGGAGAGAGAGAGATGGAAACATCAATGATGAGAGAGAATCATTGATTGGCTGCCTCCTGCGCGCCCCCTACTGGGGACCTGGCCCACCACCTGGGCTTGTGCCCTTGACTTGAATCAAACCTGGGACCCTTCAGGCCACAGGCCGATGCTCTATCCACTGAGCAACCCAGCCAGAGCCATCACTTGGTAAAATTTAGAGGCTTCATAACGATGCCACGTAATTCTTGGGAAGAGTTATGTAAATTACCTCTGTCTAGTGGAGGGAACCGGCGTCCCCTCCCCCATCGGAAAAGGTGGTTTCGCATCTGTTTGCAAGTTCATTTCCACGTCTTGTGGACTTCGTTGTTGGAGAAAGTCAGTTGAGAAATTGTGACCACTGATTGTCCCTCGAGCTGGGCCAGGCGATCAGAGGCTCCTCCCTGCTTCCCTGTCCACTGTCCCCACTGTGGGAGTCATTTTCAAAGATGCAGCCTTCAGCCCGGCAGGTGTGGCCCGGTGGTTGAGTGTCGACCGAGGAACCAGGAGGTCCCGGTTCCATTCCCAGTCATGGCACACGCCTGGGCTGCAGCCTCGATCCCCACTAGGGGGCGTGCAGGAGGCAGCCGGTCCATGATTCTCTCTCACCATTGATATTTCCCTCTCTCTCTCTCTCTCTTCCTCTCTGAAATAACAAATATATTAAATAGGAAAAAGGCAAATGTTCCCATGTTTCCCACATCAGTGACAGCTACATCTCGAGAGAGAGGCCGTTTTCTTGTCTGACTTATAGCTACATGCGGTAGGCGCTTGGATTATACCGGGCCTGTTGGACGCATCCTCTGATTTATCCTCAGACTTTGTGACTTGATGGCCCCGATGGTATATGGCGCCGCCTCGCCAATTTACACTCCAGTTTGCTTCTCCACATATTCATCGATCCCTTGCCTTTTCATTTCTAATTTCCACCCTTTAGATGTCAGCCGCAGGTTCCGTGCTGCTGCAAATTCTCCTCCCACGTGTCCCCATCAGGCGATGGTGGAAATTGCCAGCACGCTGGAGCCACAGCCTCCCGGGAACCCCCCTTGCCAATGTGCCCCTTTCAGAGCCACACAAAGCATGAGCAGCAGGCAGGGCCGGTCCCCTCTGAGCCTCCTCCTTCGGACTCCCACTCTCAGGGAGAGATGCTCCGTTGTTGTCCTTAATCCTCATCCAAGAGTAGTTTTCCCTTGAGTTTTAGGGAGAGTGGGAGGGAGGGGGAGAGACACACAGAGAGAGAAACATCGATGTGAGAGAGACACATCGATGGGTTGCCTCCCGTACACTCCCTGACCAGACCAGACTGAGGATCAAGCCTGCAACGGAGGTATATGCCCTTGACCGGGAATCGAACGCGGGACCCTTCAGTCCTCGGGCCGTGGCTCTGGACACTGAGCCAAACCAGCGAGGGAGAGAGAGATGCTTTAACAAAATTGGAGCTCGCGTAGCCTTCTAAAATCCAGTTTGTACAGGTGAGGTAACAGGATGTTGGGATTCGCTGGATTATTCAAAGTGATGAGTTTTTATAATTTAGGAAGAAAGAGAGTGTCTGTAAGAAATAAGGGGTTAGCCCTGGCTGGTTTGGCTCAGTGGATAGAGAGTCGGCCTGCGGACCGCAGGGTCCAGGGTTCCATTCCGGTCAAGGGCACATGCATAGGTTGAGGGCTCCATCCCCAGTAGGGGGCAGGCAGGAGGCAGCCACTCCATGATTCTCTCTCATCATGGGTGTTCCTCTCTCTCTCCCTCTCCCTTCCTCTCTGAAGTCAATAAAAACGTATTTTAAAAAGAAAAAAAGAAAGAAGGGTTTACAAACACAAGGCACGGGATGTTTTCATCTGAGTCAGCGTGGAATCGGATCCCTGTCTTACCCTTCTGGAAATCTGGAGCATGTTACTAGTAGCTTCCCTGGCAAAACATACTCGTCTGCAACCTAAGGCTGCGATTTTCAACCGAGAGGGACCGGAAACAGGGCCGCATTTTGCAAATTCGTCCGTTTCACCAGCCACCGCCGGCAGTAAGGAGAGGGGTCACAAGCCATTCTGAGTGAGGGTGCAAAGGTCATTGTACAAGTTCCAAACGATGCCCAAATATGTCTGACCTTGAGAGGACCTGCTGAGAAAAACCTCTTCCCTATAAATGACCTAAAGTATGATTCTGCATTTTCCTGGGTTTTAGCCTCCCCATCCTTCTGTTTAAAAATCGGCTGAATAGGAAGTTCAAACTAAGCAGTTATCTTTGAAAAGGGCAAGCCCTCTGTAGCGTGTGTACTTTTCAGTCTAGTTAGGTGTGTCCCAATAAGAAAAAAGGATCGAGCACTTGTGGACTGGAAATTAAGAAATTCATTTCGTGGTTTTTTAAAAATATATATATATTTTTATTAATTTCAGAGCAGGAGGGAGAGGGAGAGAGAGAAAACCATCCATGAGGAGACAGAATCGTGGATCGGCTGCCTCCTGCACGCCCCCTACTGGAGATCGAGCTTATAACCCGGGCACGTGCCCTGACCGGGAATTGAACCCTGACCTCCTGGTTCATAGCTCAACCCCTGAGCACACCAGCCGGTTCATTTCGTTTTAAAGTCATGTTCCCTACCAGCATTTTTAACAAATCTATGTTGGGTCCACATTTCCTTAGGAAGTGACAACAGTAGTCATTATCAAGATGCACCTAAAAACATAATAATATCTGTAAAGCAGGTGATTGTCGGTGAAGCCAGCTGGAGACTATGATTATTATGCACTTAATAGAGCCCCGTGCGTGTCCTGACGACTTCCCCACCCACTCATGGGTGGCTCTGTGCTGTCGCTGTGGGTCGTCGCTATAGCCAGTCTTTGGAGGCCGGAGGAGTGAAACTTTATTCGAATATACGTCCCAGGCAGTCCCCACGCTCGACTGGAGATGCAAAATTCATTAGCGTCTTCCCCCCAGAGTCTTGTTGTGGGTGCTCACGGTGCATCTGTATTTTAATTTCCCGGTTGCCTGCGTGAATACTTCCTGGAAATAGCTGTAAACAAGGCCGGCTGTGCCTTGATCTTCTCCCGTGGGTTGAAGGGACGCTCATGCCAGGGACGTGAGCTCGGGTCACCCCTGGGGATCTCCCTCCTCGACTTGGGGCTGCATGGAGTCCCTGCGCCTGCTGGCTGCCTTGTCCCTTTCCCGCCTGCCCTCCCGTCAAAGCTCTCTACTCCACCGGCTGGGCCTGCAGGAGCCGCTGTCAGCTCTTCACCCTCGGACACTGTCTTACTGTTTCCATGTGAGGTCCCGGAAGGCAGGGCCTGTCTCATCGGCATAATATTTACTGTAGAGCTTGGCATGTTCTTTTTTTTTTTTTTTTAAAAATATTTTTTATTGATTTCAGAGAGGAAGGGAGAGAAACATCAATGATGAGAGAGAATCATGGATCAGCTGCCTCCTGCACGCCCCCTACTGGGGACCCAGCCCACAACCTGGGCATGTGCCCTGACCTGGAGTCGAACCGTGACCTCCTGGTTCACAGGTCAATGCTCAACCCCTGAGCCACGCGGGCCGTGCGAGCTTGACACGTTCTTGATGGGGGGTGGGGGGGACCCACGTGGCCCCTAGCTGCAGCCGCCTGCATTATTGGGCCAGCACGGAGTTAACAGTAATGACACAAGTGCCTTTCTGTGGGCATGTGCTCTCCCGCATGTGGTCTCAGTCACACTTGATGTCCCCAGCCTGGCCCTGGAGGCATCCTGGGTTGGGACCCTCGCTGTAAAAGCTCCTGTAGTTAGTTGTGCAGGTCAAGGTGTCGATGAATGGATACCCTTTTCTTAAATGTATTTGTATTGATTTCAGAGAGGAAGAGAGAGGGAGAGACAGAATTACCAATGATGAGAAGGGAGAGAGAGAGAGAGAGAGAGAGAGAGAGAGAGAGAGAGAGAGAGAGAAACATCAATGATGAGAAAGAATCATGGATCGGCTGCCTCCTGCACGCCCCCTACTGGGGATTGAGCCCGCAACTCGGGCTTGTGCCCTGACCGGGAATCGAACCCTGACCTCTGTCTGGTTCATAGGTCTATGCTCAACCCCTCAACCATGCTGGCTGGGCAGGGCTGGATGGATATCCTATTGTATTGCATGAGAACTGGTCAATATCCTAATATTCTGGTCTGAGCAATCCTTACAGTTTCATCTCAGACTTAGGAAAATGAGGTAGAAAAAGACATACCGGTTACACAATGAACCTGAAAGCATTCCTGGATGTGGGGCAGAGGCAGCCACTCTGAGCATCCAGGAGTCAAATCAGAGACGGAAATGCAGTCGGTTGTGTTACCTGTAGAACCGGGAGCTTGCAAACCCTCCAGCTGCTGTGTGTCGAGGCCTGAATTTGCATTCCGGGGCAGAATGAAGACCTCTGCCTGGATCATCTCAATACAGTCACCAGGGTTTTATTTTATTTTGTATTGACTTCAGAGAGGAAGCAGGAGGGGAGAGAGAGAAACATCCATGACGAGAGAGAATCATGGATCAGCTGCCTCCTGCACGCCCCCTCCTGGGGATCCATGTGCCCTGACCTGGAATCCAACCACGACCTCCTCGTTCAAAGGTCAACGCTCAACCACTGAGCCATGCTGGCCTGGCCAGTCACAGGATTTGAAAAACAGTGACCCTGACCAGCATTCCAAATGCAAATTCAACAGCCCGTGTCTCAAGGCTGATCCCAGAGGCCCCTGGGTTTGGCCAGTGGCAACCCACTAGCGTGTGATCCAACACGTGCGATTCTACATGGGGCCAAGGCAGTGGTGTACTGATGGAGCACTCCTTTGCCCGGATTTGATCTGGGGGGGGATTTAAGCAATTCGCCGAATGGGTGGAACACACATCATCAGCAAAAATGCGGGTGATCGCCTTGAGCAAGGTCAGGCTTCGCCTCAGAAAGTAAATTTGGGTTTGCTTTACCCACCTGACGAGTAGGACCTAAGTCTTTTAAGATTTACCATCCACTTCTCTGATAATTTTAACTTCGTCGTTGTTGTTAATCCTCACTCGAGGATATTTTTCCATTGATTTTTAGAGCGAGTGGGAGGGAGGGAGAGAGAGAGAGAGAGAGAGAAACATTGATGTGAGGGAGATACATCGATTGGTTGCCTCCCGCATGCACCCTAACTAGCCAGGGATTGAGCCTGCAACCAAGGTACATGCCCTTGACCGGAATTGAACCCAGGACCCTTCAGTCCACAGGCTGATGCTCTATCCACTGAGCCAAACCAGTTGGGACTAATTTTTTTTAGCTTTTTCAAAGCAATGATTACCAGATGCCCATCCTGACCATGGAATTCTTACCCATAAAAGCTCCAATGTCCATAAAAGTGTAACACTGAGCAACTTACTAATTGTGAACATTTCCAGCTAATTAGCTTATATTCAATATACGTCTAGGCACTTGAAAAAATTGACTATGGAAGGTTATTATTAATGAGACAATTAAATGCTAGTGTCGGTTTCCAAGGAAAGGCTATATATTAAGTCTTCTTTCCGAGTAATGGGGAAGAAAGACTCCTTTTCTGGCAGGGCAATTCCTTTATTCAAAAAAAACTGAATCCCGCCCTGGCTGGTTTGGCTCACTGGATAGAGTGTCAGTCTGCAGACTCAAGGGTCCCAGGTTCGATTCCAGTCAGAGGCATGTGCCTTGGTTGCGGGCACATCCCCAGTAGGAGGTGTGCAGGAGGCAGCTGATGGATGTTTCTCTCTCATCGATGTTTCTAACTCTCTTTCCCTCTCCCTTCCTCTCTGTAAAAAATCAATAAAATATATTTAAAACAACAACAACAACAACAAAAAAACCTGAACCCCTCCCAGCCACCTTTGAGAAAGCACACAGCTAGTTACAGCAAGTGTCCGAGTTGGGTTTGGACTGAGTCACTAAATGTGGTCTCTCCACACCTCCTACTATAAAAAGGGGCTGTGCTTCCCATAATGATGCTTATAGGGCAGGAAAAATGCCGAGATAATAACAGAAACGCTTTGCACTAACAATAAAAGCCATGCCATGCCCTCCACGCCAGGAACCCAGTACACAGGATTCCTGAGAGCACGCACTCACCATCTGCAGCTTGGACAATGGACTCCCTGTTGCCTGGACCATCCCACTGCCTTCCCACCCTGCGAGGTCTAGACCTATATGCTTATATCTCAGTTGTTTTTTCTTTTTAAAAAAAATATTTTTATTGATTTTAGAGAGGAAGGGAGAGGGAGAGGGAGATAGAAACATCAATGATGAGAGAAAATCATGGATCAGCTGCCTCCTGCACGCCCCCTACTGGGGATCAAGCCTGCAACTCGGGCCTGTGCCCTGACCAGGAATTGAACCGTGACCTCCTGGTTCATAGGTCGCCGGTCAACCACTGAGCCAGGCCAGCTGGCCTCAGCTGTTTTTTTCTATTTAGCTTTTATTGGCCCAGAAGTGACAAGAAGCAGCAATGGAGGAAAATGTGAGGGATGCTGGGTGCCAATGCCGCAAACAGGCTCTTCTCTCTCTTAGAGACGTTTCCTCGCACGCGTGTGCTAAATCCTAGGCGCCTGCAGCCATGGCCACACATCCTATGGCACCTGCTGAGGCTCCCTCAACAGGCGCAGTGACATTGCTAGCATACCTGCACTGCGGCTTCTAATGTGTGTCATCATCTGTGGGATCCCCAGAAGGCACGCCTGCCATTTCAGATCTTAAAAAAACACAGGTGGAATTATTAGCTTGTGCCTGGCTGGTGTGGCTCAGTGGTTGAGCATCAACCTATGAACCAGGAGGCCTCGGTTTGATTTCTGGTCAGAGCACATGCCTGGATTGGGGGGGGGGAGGTGCAGGAGGCAGCCAACCCATGATTCTCTCTCATCATCGATGTTTCTATCTCTCCCTCCCCCTTCCTCTCTGAGATCAATACAAATACATTTTTTAAAAAATTATTAGGTTGCAAAAGCCATGCACGTGTTGTCTATGACATAAAGTGATTGTATCTGGTAGGACACTAATGGAGGTATGAAGAGTGAGAAATCTCCACTTCCATCTTCATACTGACAATGGAGTTGTTTTTCAGAGGCCAGATACCTTTCAGGAATGGAAATTCAGAAGGCAAGACAGAGAAGATCACCTATTAAATATGCAGTTTGTGGCCCTGGCCAGTGTGGCTCAGTGGTTGAGCATCAACCTATGAACCAGGGGGTCACATTTCTAGACCTAGTCAGGGCTCGTGCCCGGGTTGTGGGCGCGATCCCCAGTAGGAGGCGTGCAGGTAGCCGGTCACTGATTCAAATCATGGATGTTTCTCTCTTCCTCCCTCTCCCTTCCTCTCTGAAATCAATTAAAAAGTGTTTTTAAAAATGCAGATTTTAGCCCTAATGGTTTGGCTCAGTGGATAAAGCGTCAGCCTGCAGACTGAAAGGTCCCAGGTTCGATTCCGGTCAAGGGCAGGTACCTTGGTTGCGGGCACATCCCCAGTGGGGAGTGTGCAGGAGGCAGCTGATCGATGTTTCTCTCTCATCGATGTTTCTAACTCTCTATCCCTCTCCCTTCCTCTCTGTAAAAAATCAATAAAATATATTTTTTAAAAAATGCAGATTTTGTTTTTCAAAAGTCACAATTATGACATCATGGACAGTTTCTATAACATCAGACCTGGTTCAGAACCTGTGTAAAGGAAGAAATCGAATGTTGGCATCAGAGCTCTGAACATTTTATCAGCCACGTGAGTCCCCCTGCCGTTCTAAGCGCAGCTTGTGGTTTTGCAGGGAAATTAAGTGAGCTGAAGCCATAGCGTTATTCCTCCCTTCCTCGGCTAAAACAGACTAGCAAGAGGCAGGTACCCTCTTGTTTGGATGATTTAAAAAAAAAACCACACAAAACAAAACTCAAGGAAGCTGGACCGAGGCGTGTGTGGCGACGAGGGGAAGGGGGCCTGGCTTTAGAGTTCGGCGCCTGCAGACGTTCCACTTTCTGTAGCATCTGATGGTTGAAAAAGGCTGTTAGTCAATGCTGACTTGCGGTCGGGCTGGGGGGGACCACAGAACAGGAACTGCCCAGCGGCAGGAGTTAGAAGGAAAAAGCTTTTTCTTGTGGGTTCACTTACTATTTTAGCTCCCTTGTTAGTCAGCTTTAAAGGTGTCGTTGCTGTTTCTCCTGATGGCTCTTTCTCTTCTTTCCTTTATTCTTTTTTTTTTAAAAAAAATATATGTTTATTGATTTCAGAGAGGGAGGAGATACAGAAATCTATGAGGGAGAATCATGGATCGGCTGCCTGCTGCACGCCCCACGCTGGGGACCGAGCCCACAACCCTGGCATGTGCCCTGACGGGGAATCAAACCTGGGACCTCTTGGTCCAGGGGATGATGCCTGATCCTTTGAGCTACACCAGCCAGGTTGCTTCCTTTATTTTCCCCGGGTTACCTTTAAGGTCGGAGGTGCAGCCTTTCCCAGAGCAGTGGAAAAACCTAGATGTGTCATAGGCCTCAGGTTGCTGAGTCTGCTACTAACTTAATTCAGGTCATTGCTTCTGAGGCCTTCGTTTTCTCCTCTGAAACCAGGGTATTGCGAACTGCCTCCCTAATGTCTGAAAATCAAATATGACCATGTCACATGCCACGTGCGTGCGCAGGCAGCACCAGTTGGAGGGGTTGCCTGGCTCTGTACCTCTCGCCAGGATCATGGTGGTAAAAATGGAGCTGCTGGCCCCAGCCCGTTTGGCTCAGTGGATAGAGCACCCACCTGCGGACTGAAGGGTCCCTGGTTCCATCCCAGTCAAGGGCACATGCCAAGTTGTGGCTCATCCCCAGTCGGGGGCATGCAGGAGGCTGCCAGTCAGTGATTCTCTCTCCTCATTGACCCCTCTCTTTCTCTCCCTTCCTCTCTGAAATCAATAAAAATATGTGTTTTTTTTTCTTTTTTTTAAAAAAGGAGGCTGCTATGTCACCATGGACCCTTCCAGGGACCTACGGGAGCAAGGATCTGTGAGGATCAGAGAAGGCAAACTCCCAAGCGACTTAGAGTGCGCAAACCACACCTGTCCCCTTGCCTGACTTTGAGCTAAAGCGCGGGTGATCGGCACCCCCCCGCAGTCACGGCCATGCCTTTGGGACACACCTTCCTTTTCCAAGAAGCCAAACCCAGATCACAGGGCGACCATCATCCTTCCCTCTGCGCCCAGCGAAGCGCCCAGAACCCGCGCTGGCGCTTCTGGCACCGGCTGGAGGGAAGGCGGGCGCGCCCTCCTCTCTGGGCGCCGGGCTGCAAGGTGACGCGGCCGCCTCCTCCCTCCGAGGGCGGGGCCGCCGTGCGGGGCCGAGGAAGTGGGGCGGCCCCGGCCATGCCCCCGCCCCGCTGCGTCCGGGCGTCGGAGGCGACGGTGGCGCAGGTCCCGCGCCGGTGAGGGGCGCACGGAGCCCCCAGCGCAGCCGGGACAGGTGAGCGCGGGGCGCGGGTCACCTGGGTGCGCGCGGGCGGGCGCGGGGGTCCCTGCCAGCTCCCTCCCCCGGGCGGGCTTCACCTTTCAGCCGACGTGGGGTCGCGGGGACCGGGGAGGGGACTCGGAGGAGCTGCGGCCGGGGAGTGGCGGGCTCCGGGCCTGAGGGTGCTGAGCGCGGGGGGCGGGACCCCGAGGCGCGGGTGCCGGGAGCGCACGCGGCGATGGGGACCTGCCCGGGGTTGGATAGGACACATCGGGGCGGGCTGCGGGGTGGCCTCCGCCGTCTCCACCGTGGGGGACGGTCTACAGAGGCCAGCCCCTCACTGGGGTGGGGCCCGATGCGGTGCCCTCGGGGCGGGGGGCTGGGGGGGACCCGGGG
>PVJC01039843.1:0-16045 GCA_004026665.1 Murina feae | reverse complement strand
GAGAATATTTTTTAAAGAATAGAAAAGCACAAAAGAATATAAGTACTTACATACCTCCCAGCCAAAATGTTGACATTTTGTAATATATGTTTCAAGACCTGTTTTTAAAATATCAGTGAAGTATAGCACAAGATGGATTCCTCTTTTAGCACCTTTATCTTCCCTCCTTGGTCTCTTCCCCTCCGTGAGAGGCAACTACCTGGAAGAAATTAAAGCATTTCCTTCTAACCCTCTTGCAGACTTTTACCTACACATAAACAGTATAGAGACTATATAATATTGGGGGCGCATTTTATCATTTGTATGCTTTTGCTCTTCTAGTCAGTAATTTGTCGTCGTCCCTCCTCCGCCCCCCTCTCCATACTGTGATGTTTACTTCTGTGTAGAGGTCTTCTTCAATCATTTTAACAACTGTGCGGCATTGGGTCGGGTAATTTCTAAGCCTCCACCTTGTCTTAACACCAAGCCAGTGGTTCTCAAGCTGCACATTAGAATCACCTTGGGCCACTTTA
The DNA here is from genome assembly GCA_004026665.1 of Murina feae. NCBI lineage: Eukaryota > Metazoa > Chordata > Mammalia > Chiroptera > Vespertilionidae > Murina > Murina feae. The sequence continues at coordinate 15,533 of PVJC01039843.1, read as the reverse complement.
CAATTGCGGATGCCCAGGCCTAGCCTCAGAGATTCTGATTTCAGTGGTCTAGTGTTGGGCCTGGACATTTGCCTTAGGATTCTGTGATTTCAGAAAGGAGGATTGTGGATGCCTGCTATGCATCTCCTGGTAGATTAGAAGCAATTTCATATCTTCCAACAGAATTATACCGACCAAAATGAATTTGCTAGGGACACTCCCTGAAACCTGCTGATAGCTGTGTCCAGGGATGGCAAGAGTCTCTCTCCTTTATCTTACTGCTAAGACCCTGATGTTTATGGGCCCTAGCTACCAACATTTCCTCACCTTTGTTCCCTAACAGAAGTAGAGATGCCGCTATTGAGACCAATATCAGGAAGATGACCCCATCAGGTGAGGGGGGAAAACCTCGGAGAGTAGAGTTTGAAAGAAATTTGAATTACTTTCTCTTTTCATCATGTTGCAGCATAACAAGGGAGAAACTACTGCCAGGTAATTCTGCAAAAAATCTCCCAGACAACTGAATCTCCTTGAATTTTTATTTTTTCAAGGCTCAGCCTCCTCACAGAATAGCATTTATTGAACTGCCACCTGTTGCTGTGCTCGAGAGGGGAATCATGGAAATCTGGACCTTGCCCTCTAAGGTCACTCTTTGGGGCAGAGTTCAGACACTGAGGTGACCTTGACGGTCTTTTATAATCTTATTGTTACTCTTTTCCCCGTTCTTTACCTCCAGCCACAGAGGAAATTACTTGGAGAGAGCAATGTAATAAGGTGTGGCATAACCTTCTGTTCTTCTCTAATACATTCAACAAATATTTACTGAGTGATCATTAGGTGCCAGCCGCTGTGCTAGGTCATGGTCCAACAATCACATACTTTTTCCTCCAGTTTGGAATAAAGGCCAATGAACAGAGCATTGAACAATAGGTATACAAGGTGCTGCAGCAGAGGAAAGCACAGAATGCTCTGGAAAAGCTGAGGAGACTAGACAGAGAGAAAAAAAAATTCAGGCATACTTCCTAGAACAGTGGTTCTCAAACATGTGTGCATAGGGTCATCTAGAGGACTTGTTAAAACACAGCTGACTGGCCCTTCCACTCAACCCCTTCCCCGCCCCCCAGGTTCTGATTTAGTAGATGTAGGGTGAAGGCTGATAATTGGCATTTTCAGTGTTTTGCCAGGTGATACTGGTAGTCTGGGGACCACACTTTGAGAGCCACTATCCCAGAGGAATGTAAGCCTTTGCTCCGCAAAGTACGGTCTTCAGACCAGTGCATCACAGCATGGGCCTCACCTAGGAATCTGTTGGATATGTGGAATACTAAGTCTCATCTCAGATCCACTGAGTCAGGGTGATATCTATATACATTAAAGTTTGAAAAACACCTCTCTAAACCGCTGGTTCTCCAGTGTGGTTGCATATTAGAATCATCTGGGTAATAATGGAAAAAAAAATAATAATGATGCCTAGCTTTCACCCTCAGAGATTCTGGGGGTTTTTTGGGAGGAGGGAGGGAGAAGGGTATGAAAATCTCCCCCCTGAGTGATTTTAATATTTAGCAAATTTTGAGAATCATCTGCCTAAGCAAAATGCAGCATGAGTAGGAGTTAGTCCTACAAAGTAAAGCAAGAAGAATGTTATGGAAAACAGAATGTGCAAAGGCTCAGTGGTAGAGAGCGCAAAGTGGGTTTAATGAATGAAAAGAGTTTAGTGAACTCAGGGTATAGTGTTAGAAAGGAGACGTGAGGAACTAGAGGCTGGAGAGTTAAAGAGGCCAGTGGTGAAAGACTACAGAATCTAAGGTAATTGGTTTTTCCTTGAGGGTTGGACACACTGAGTTTGCTTTTTAAAAAATGATCAGTCTGTGTGCCCTTCAGAAATGAGCTTGGGAGTGTAGGAACAATGTGCCTGGTGTTAAGTCTAGGAGCTCTTTGACCATAAAGAGAATATTATTGCTCTTACTGGAAATTATTTCTTTCAGAAAACACTGCTCTTTAAGCTAAAGATAGGGACAAAAGGATGGGTGCAGGGACCAATACAGACAGTACTGAAGGATAGCAAAATGTCACACCCAAAATATGCCACTTTAGCGTGGGGATTATTTTGAGTTGAAAGCAATTGAGAAGAATCAGATACAAGAAAAGCTCTGTGCCCTCTCCCTAGTTGCCTAAAAGTAGGACATAAATTTGTAAAGGTGTCCCCCTCCCATCTGTCTCTACCAAACAGGACATAAGCAAATTACCTTGACAGCTCTAGCCTCTTATCAGCCCAGAAGCAGCACTGGAGGAGTCTACTAAGATTAGCCCTTTTCTATCAGTGTCTCCATATATTTACCTTCTCTTAATTTTTTGTCCCTTAGTAACTCAAAGTCTTTTCCCCTTGTTTTTGTTCCTTCTCTCAAAACATAATGTTCCTTTGTTAAAATGCTATATAAGCCTACTTTTTGACCACCCCTGAGTACTCCAGGTGTATGAATGATGCACACTTTAATAAACTTGTTTTTCTCTTGTTAATCTGTCTTTTGTCAATCTAATTTAGAAGGCCCAACCAGCAAAGCTAAAATGGATAGAGGAAAATATTTCTTTTTTCTCTCTGCTACAGTACCAACCAATCTCTAAGACTTCATTTTGGCACTTGTGTTTTCATCGTTCGGTTCAACCAATATCTCCTGAGCACTGTGCACCATACCCAGTCCAGTAGTGGTGCTGGCGGAGCAGAATCCTGATTCCTTTGCAGAATGGCAAGGTAGAGAACTCAGACAAGGGAATGATTTTTCCCAAAAGTATTTGTTTGAGTCTGGTTAAAGATTTGACAGAGCTGTTAATAGGAGGATTCTGTGCCATCCAACTCCACTTAAGTCGTCAGCTAAACCATCAAATGGTCCCATTCACGCTGCAGCTGCAGGATTCCTGAGGTCATGCCAGTGGGCGCTGGGAATGCAAAGAGGACTCAGCCTTGGCTTCTGACACCCTGTGAGCTTTGAGGAAGAACAAGTAGGCATTTGTTAGGGGATGGCCCACAAAGAAACCACAGGAGAAGGGATTGTATGCCCCCACAGGATTCCAGGCCAAATGCAAAAACAAACAAAGAAAACAAAAACTGGGGTAATCTCTGCCACCATAGCTTGTGTAATCTCACTTGCTCACCGCCTATGGAGGCAGCTGATGGCCTAGGATAGAAGCAAGGTCCCAAGCAGAGTGAGGGTGGCAGTGGAGTTGGTGTTCTATAGCCCATACGGGGAGGACTGTTAGGCCAACCCAGGTTAAGGAAACAAAAGCTTTGCAAAGCAAGGAGAGGATAAAAGCATCTTTTGTGGGTCCTTTCTTGGATCATTCCTCCCCAGATGTGTCCAAGAAGGAAACAGTGAAGAAAGAGCACAGGTGGAGTGGTAGAATTCCCTTACCAAAAAAAAAAAAAAAAAAAAATGAAACACTTTCTAGATCATTCCTTGAGGAATTCAAAGATACCAGTAGATTTTACTAACATTGCCATTGATACTGCCTATGTACTCAGGCATCACTTAACACCCCTTATATATGGAAATTAACACTTTTTCATGTGAGAGGGTAACTTAGACCAAGTGTATAGAGCAGGATTACTCAACCTCAGCACTACTGACAGTTTGAAGCACATAATGCTTTGTTGGGTGGCTGTCCCATGCACTGTAGTACGTTTAGTAACATCCTTGGCTTCTACTCACTAGATGCTAATACAACTCCTGGTCATGCTCCTGAAAATATCTCCAGGCATTGCCACATGTACCCTGGGGGCAAAATTGCCCCCAGTTGAAAACCACAGGTATAAAGGAAAGGTGAAAGAAGGTACTGATACAAAATCTTTGAAGAAAACAAAAAGGGGATTGATAGTCTTTATCACTTAGAATTAGCAGTTTCCATACAGGAAAGAAGCCCCAGATGACCACAGGCTTGTGTAGGATTTTAACCTTCAACATAAAATTAAAAAAGCCTATCCTATCTAATAAAAGGGCAACATGCAAATTAACCATCACTCCACCACAAAAGATGGCGGCACCCAGTCCTCTCAGCTCTGTCAGAGTCCTCCAAGCCCTGGGGGGGCAGCCACTGAGAGCGGGCAGTGTGAGCAGCCTGGCAGAATGTTTGCTTCGTTGCCGCTGTGCAGCGGGCACAGAGTGATGGGAGCAAGCATTCTGTTCCCGGCTGTGGAGAAGGGCCTCTGGCCAGGCTGGGCATGGAACGTTTGCATCTCGAAGACTCTGACAGCAAGGAGGAAGAAGTCCCACCCCAACAGAATCAGCCATTGGTCAGACTGCTCTCAGCAGCCTGACAGCCAGGACTCATTCACCTGCATCTCAGACCATGACAGCAGGGAGACGGGACTATGTCTTAAGAGCAACTATTGATACAACATAGCTTTGCAGCCAAAAGAAGCTGGTGTTATCTACAGAAAATGTCTGAAGACCAACATGTGTCTGATCTTGAAAGATCAGGCAGGCAGAGGCAGTTAGGGGTGACCAGGCAGGCAGGCAGAGGGGTTATGGGCAATCAGGCCGGCAGGCAGGCAGGTGAGTGGTTAGGAGCCAGCAGTCCCAGATTATGAGAGGGGTATCCGACCACTGGTTTAGGCCCAATCCCTATGGGTCAGACATCCCCTGAGGGTCCCTGATTAGAGTGGGTGGGCTGAGAGAACCCCAGCTCCCCCCCCCTCCGCTCCATGTATGAATTTCATGCACCGGGCCTCTAATGTAGTAATAAAAGAGCAAGCCATGTTTATAGCCAGTCAATTCAGTCATTAACCCAACTGTCTGTTAAATTACATTCAGAAGGCATCTTCTCTGCTTTGACTATGTGCTTAGTATTGCCTAGGTGCTCAGGTAGCCCACACACCATCAGAATTATTTGATTAAACAGTAATGCCCCCAGGCAACTGCTTCTGGGAGAGAGTTAATGGTGTTACACAGGAGGTATCAAGAAGCAGAATATAGAAGTTAGTTTCAGCTAGACCCGGAGATGGAAATTACTTTTCCCATGTCCATGCTTCTCTCATTATAATGGTGCACCAAAGGATGGCTGATCCCCTGGAGAAAACATACCTGCCAAAGTGAACTCAGATATAAGGACTCAGAAGATGAGAGATCTATGGCAATAAGCAGCCATCTTAATTAAGAAGAGAAGCAAACAGGCTGCGCACCATGGAAGAGTGGAAAATGAAACCCTTACAGGAGCAAGAGATGAGAACATTCTCACTAGAATGTAAACTCTGTAAGGGCAGGAATTTTTTTCTCTTTTGTTCACATTTTCACCTAGACCTCTATCCCCAGTGCCTAGAACAATGCTTGGAGGTGGTAGGCATTCAATAAATATTTGTTTAAATGAATTCTGCAATTATTAATAAGGGATCTGACACAGAAACATAAACCCCAGTGCTGTATAGACTATGGGATCCACAGGGAGATCTAAACTGTACTACTCTTAAGATTATTCCCTCAAAATGCTCAGACCAGTGTGAATATTCCAAATAACTCCGGAGATACCTTAAAGAGACTCCAAATAACCAAATTTAAATAAGTGGAGAATAATGATGGTTTGAGATTATAATTCATTGAATAAAAATTAATCCATAAGTCCATACTTATGATTTGATGATTGTGATAAGAAGGAAAAAAAAGATAGGGGTATGGGGTTGGCAAGATAGGTAGAAAGCTTATTTTCTTTATAGAAGAATGCCAGGTAATAAATGTAAAAGGAATGACTGAATTAGAAAAATCTGCATTTTCAAGCATCAGTATAATCATTGATTTAGAGACAGATCATAAGTGTTTCTAAAATCATTGGGTGAAATGTTGTCGGGAATTAGCTTATCAGACAGTCTTAAACTCCACCAATTTCTTATTTGCCACAAAGGAGGAATGCTAACTTTATAATGAAGAGATTTGGTGGATTCTAATCTAACCAAATGATCAAACTTAGCACCACCAACAATGAAATTAGATGCTTGCAGTCATTCAGTGGGAAATATATAGTGTTTCTATATGTTATCTAAAGATGCTTAATAAATACTCCCAAGAACTTGATGGCTTGAAACAACAGTAACTATTTATTATTTTTCATATTTCTGTAAAGAATACAGGAAAGTTTTGGCCAGGAAGTTCTAGCTTGGGGTTTCATGTGGTTGCAATAAGATGTCAGCTGGAAAAATATCTGAAAGCTTGACCAGGGATGGAATTTCTACTTTCAAAATGCTATATGGCTGGCCAGTTGCTGTTGAAATGTTGGTTCTTTCCCACTTGGGCCTCTGCACAGAACTGCTTGAGTGTCATAATGGCATCACAGCTGATTTCCCCTGGGACTTGGGAATCAAAGATCAAGGTAGAAGCGCAATGTCTTTATAACCTAGGCCTGGAAATCACACATCATCACAACCAGAGTATTCCATTGGTCACATAGACCTGACCTGACTCAGTGTGGGTGGTACAACACGAAGGCATGGCCACCAGGAGGTGAGGAGCACTGGGGGCTATTTAGAGCATGGCTTTCACAGTTAGTCATCCTGTGTTTTTTATAATAAAGGTTTAAATTCAACCTAATCATGAGGAAGTAAGCAACAAATCCAGAATGCAGAACGTATTACAAGACAATTATCTCAAGCTTAAAAAAAAAAGTCGTAAAAGATCATTTTAAAAAGTGGGATTGCCCTAGCCTATTTGGCTCAGTAGATAGAGCATTGGCCTGCCAGACTGAAGGGTCCCAGGTTCGATTTTGGTCAAGGACACATACTCGAGTTTCGGGGCGTGCAGGAGGCAGCAGATCAATGATTCTCTCTCATCATTGATATTTCTCTCTCTCTTCCTTTTCCTTCCTCTCTGAAATCAATAAAAATATATTTTTAAAAAATGTTTAAAAAGTGGGATGTTATTAATGAAAAGACACAAAGAGAAAAGGCAACTAAATGTAATATGTGATCCTTTACTTGATCCTAGAATGAAAAGAAACAAGCTTTAAAGGACATTTGTGGGACAATTGGGATAATCTGAATAGACTGTGTATTAGGCAATAATTTGTATCAATATGTCCACGGAACTTTGCATAAGATTCATTATAAGCAAAAACTCAAAAGAACCCAAATGATATGGATAACAAACTGCTATATTTAGATAATGTAATACCTAATCAACAATAAAAAGGAACAAACTACTGATACACCTTACAACTGGGGTGACTATTTCAGAAATACTATGAGAGAAAAAAGGTAAACTAAAATATGCATACCATATGACTCCCTTTATATGAAATTCTAGAAGAGGCAAAATGGATCTATGATGACAGAGATGATATCAGTGCTTGCTTCTGGGCATGAAGAATATTGGAAGGAGCATGAGGGAATCTTCTGTGGTGATGGAAATGCCCTTTATATTGATAAGAACGTGCCTTGGTGAGTAGGGGCATGGATGATATGCATTTGTCAAAAACAACTGAACTGTATGATAATAATGTGAGTATTTCTCTCTATATAAATCATATATTCATAAAAATTTATAAATTATGTCAGTGTTAAATTCTGTGGATATAATAATGATATTGTGATTAGGAGAAATACTCTAAAGTATTTGTGAATGGAGGAATATGATTTTTGGAACTTATTTTCAATGGTTCTGGGGGAGATAATGAAATGCAGAGATATCAAGCAAATTCAGCAGAATTTAACAATTACCAATTGCACTTTTAATGAATTTTTATGTAGGCCTGAAATTTTTCAAAATAAAAAGTTGGGATAAAAAGAAATAACAATTTTTAAAACTGTTCCCTTAGCCATCATTTCCTCAATAAGAAGAACAAAAAACTGAAATTGACTACCACTGCACATTCTTTCTAGTTTGTTATAATTAGAAATATCCAATCCCTCTATTAAATTTTTATTATGGAATGTTCTATTTATTCCTTTGAGGGGGCAAAAAAATATAAGAATCAGTCTCATAAGAACTTCAGTTAAAGGTAGTAGGAGATGCCCTAAGAAGTTTGGCTCAGTGGATAGAGTGTCAGCCTGCGGATTCAAGGGTCCCAGGTTTGATTCTCGTCAAGGGCATGTACCTTGGTTGAGGGCACATCCTCAGTAGGGAATGTGCAGGAGGCAGCTGATCGATGTTTCTCTTTCATCGATGTTTCTGACTCTCTATCCCTCTCCCTTCCTCTCTGTAAAAAATCAGTAAAATATATAAAGGTAGTAGGAGACATGAAATGCTTCCAGCAACTTTCTCGGCTACTACCTGAACTTCACCAGGTTCCTTCTAACATTTACTGAACATACAGAATGCTTTTATTTTCCTAAACTTTTAATATTTTTCAGTTTTTTTCATCTACGTGCCTATTTTTCAAGACTTCTGCATTGACTGAGTTGGCAGTTCAGACGATCTGCCAACTGCTCAACTTGTGATCTAATTTGTATTCCAAGATTATCAAGCATAACCTTGGTCAGGAAAAAGGCAAACACAACTAATTGATGGTGCTCTTGCTATAAATATCACAGGTGAGAAAGGGCAGGTGCCTGGCTGGTGCTCAGATGGCACTCCATGGAGGGCAAAGGCAGAGCAGCTTTAATTCACTGTGTATATTATACCGTCTGTCAGAATGTCAGAGGGGTGAGAAAACAGTGATGTGAATTTATAGGGTGAAAAGAAAATGATATGCCAGGTTCAAGTAGAGGATATGCCAGGTTCAGGAGAGATTTATTACAAAGATTGTTTCAGAGGAAATTCTTTCGGAAAATGCAGGGTCCAAATTTTGTTACTCTTGGCTCAAAAGGCAATGTGGGGGGAAAATGATTTTCTATTGCAGAGTGCACATAACAAGTAAAAAAGCGGGGACACTGGAGGAAGTATTCTGTCAAGGAAGTACAAAATAGTCAAGGAGCCCAAAGGAAAGTTTTTAGGAACCAGACAAATGTCTTCTGGAAAAATACCATAAAGATGACCTACATGGCTGCCTGGGAATGAAAAAATCTTGATTCTTTCCTGAACTAACCTCTGCTTCTTTTCTGGGTTAGTAGCAACACTGGGAAGAAGCAATCTCTATGTCATATTAAAGACCATGTGAAATTGTGTATCTCTGAGGAGACAGGGATTCTCTTATCAAACCTACAGGCACAGCTGGATCTATGGGCAGGTTGAGCAGAGAGCTATCAGAGCATGGATCTTAAGGATACTTGGGAGTTCTCCATACCTGGGTTCAGATTCCTACCACAGTGTCACTCATAGAGGTTATTAACAATTGCATTGAGTTTACAAAGTGCTTTAAGTTTATCAAGCTCTTTCACATTCCTCTCCACATTTGGACCTCACCATTCTGTAAAGCATGGACAATCTGTATTTTATAGATGAGGACACTGAAGCTCAAAGACACTTTGTCTTACCCAAGTTTTATCTTCCCATTCCTCTTTCCATTATGTTCCTGAACAGACAGGCAGGCCTGGTGGCTAGGTAGGGAAAGATGGCTCTTGGAGTACCTTTTAGAGTCCCTCAGCATGATGACTTGGGTAGGCTTAACAAATTATATGGCTAGAGACTTATTTGGCAAAAGACATCTGGCCTTGAAGGACAAAATTAAAAAGATGTATGTTTCATTTGGAAGCAATTTGTTTTGGCCAAAAGAAGGAAGAGATGGGGCAAGGGTAGAGAATTGCAACAGGCATATGGGGTCCAAAATTGTGTGTGTGTGTGTGTGTGTGTGAAACAGGTGGACAAAGAGAACAGATCCTTGACCATAGATAGTCTTAGAGACAGGACTGTATCCAACAGGTCACACCAAAGGCTCAGTGTCCATTACATCACTTGGGCAAGGGTAATCTGGGGACACCATTTCACTCTTCCTTCCCAGGAGAACTGCTTTCCTGAAAGTATTCACTTCAGCAAGCTAAGGGATTTCTAGACATGCAACTGAAGTGTTGTTTCTTTATCTACCTTGCTTCTTCTGTTTGCTTTACTATGCCATATGGAGGAAATTGGACCTCACTGGTAATTAGGAGAAGTGAGTTCAAGCCACAGCCCTAGCAGGTCTGTGTCAGAACTCCTGTATGACCTTTAGCCTCTTCGGATTTGGTTCAATTACTGGGAAAGTTCTTAAACTAAGTCTCCCCTAGCTCTAACATTCTGTGAGCCTCAATGGAGCAAGACATTGAAAATGGCTCTCTTGGTCCCTCCTTTATCTGACCTTTCAAAGTCATCTGGTCAATACATGTGCCCCAATTTTGTCCATCTAGGGGTACCTAGACATATGCAGAGAAAACTCCACAATCTTGATGGGCACAGTTCTGTTAGAAAGTGCCTTGATCTTCATTTCTACTTTTTGAGAAGCTCCCCAGTGCTACTTCTTTCCCTGCCCCCTCAGCATTCCAGTGGCAATAATTCATTAGTCTTCGGATGGTCAGCGAAGTCCTTTAGGCTCCTTCCTGGAATCTTGCCCTGGACTTCTTGAAGATTAACGTGGGATAAATCAGAGATTATTTGTTATACTACTAATACTTTATGTATTGGTTTTATGACAGTTCAATGTTTATATAAGTTAGAGTGGACACAATTGGAGAAGACAGTGGTTAATGCACTAAGAATTGTACATAACTCTGGGTAACCCACAGTTGTGTGTAACATACAAGAAGGTCTTTTCTCAGGTCTCCCCCAGTGGAAAACAGTCTTTTAATTGATGGTTCCACTTATGATTGTCTCTAAGGGTGGCATTTCAGGCCAGGAGGAGAGAAGAGTGCTATGGGGTGGAAGAGGCATTTTGATCCTTCAATGGGTTCGGCTAACCCTAAACACCATGGTTCTAAGGAAAATGGGTCTGTTTAAAGCAATGTAGCCAGGCTATTGACAGGTCCTTATTTTTATCATCTCTAATATATTTTGCTGCCTACGACCGGTGGCATTGCTCAGTTGATAAAAATAAATAGGTTCATGAATTTTGTGTAAGTGTATACAAAACTATGATAATATGATCTGTCTAAGACCCTGGGTTCACCTACCTAAATAGACCCTCATTATATCTCTAGTAACCCACAGTTACATATATGGTTAGATCAAGCAAGGAGATGAGTGAAAATGTTCTGCTAAACTGCAGTCAGGCCCCCCAAATAAATAGTTCTTGATTTCTCTGCTGGGTGGTCTAAGAATGTTACTACAAGGTAAATGAAAATTTTCCAGTAGCCCTAACACATCCATGACTTCTCACACACAGAACTGCATTATGTTTATGTGCTTAGCTCCACATAAAGGCAGTGATAAAAGGAGTCATTGAATTTGGATTTTGCATGCTGTAAAGTAAATGTCTAGCTACACAGTAGTCACTATTCTGGGCATTTCAAACAGAACTGGGGGAGAGAGCAGTATATGGACTAGTCATTTGGGTTCAAAGATATAATTTTATCCACCATCAACTCCATGGGCACTCCCAACATTCGCAGCAGATCACAAACCTAAGTTTGCTTTTAAACTAGTGATGACCTGTCATCAGCCTGTAATTCTTTAAAATCCAATATCTGCCTTGGTGTTTTATGGCCAGCAAATCCATAATGACATGTCATTTGTTTCCTCTGCTGTGTTAGAAACACTCCAGAGGCTAATTCACAGTGTCATTTGCTTAGGGGCCATGTTATTGAAGGGCTGAAATTTTCAGAAAAAAACAATTGCCAAATTATACAGTCATGATGAGTGAGGGGCTGTTAGGCCTCTATAGCCATGCTCTGTGGTTGCCTGGTGCTGCAAATTCTTGCAGTGAAAGTGACAATTTCAGTGCCTCGCTCATAGGTGGCTATGATTATTGTTAAAGATAATAAAGCCAATGATACACAGACATGATAGACCGTCACTTTGATGGATTGTTGCTGCCATATAGATTAGTTAACCCTAGAAATACAATGAATATTCTTTTGATTTAAAATTATCCAAGCCAGTTTTGACTCTTAGATCTCCATGTTCCTCTCCTCCAGTTCCCAGTCAAATAAACCTGTTCTTCCTTTTACTATTGGACCAGTCCTCTGCCCACCAAGATGCCAGCAAGCTAGTCTGAAAAAATTGTCTTTTACAAGGAAGTCACAAAGAAATCAAGAATTTAATGAAAACAGTTTTTTTCTTTTTTCATGGCCTAGAAGGCCCCATGAGATCCAGTCTCCTCCTCATCTCATACCACTTTCTGCCTGGTTCTGTGATACATGTTGGAATGCTCCTCACCTTCTCTTTACTAAGAATCTTTGAACATGCTGTTCTTTCGTCTGGACCACTTCTTTCTCCAACTAATTTCCTGTTCATTAAACCAGATTTCACTCATTCTCAAATATTCAGTATTTTTACCAAAGAAGTATATATATATATATATATATATATATATATATATATATATAGAGAGAGAGAGAGAGAGAGAGAGAGAGAGAGAGAGAGAGAGATTTCAGAGAGGAAGGGAGAGGGAGAAACTCAATGGTGAGAGAGAATCATTGACCGGCTGCTGCCTCCTACATGGCCCCTACTGGGATCCACTCTGCAACGCAGGCATGTGCCCTTAACCAGAATTAAACCTGGGACCCTTCAGTCCACAGTCCCACCCTTTATCCACTGAGCCAAACCAGCCAGGGCCAAAGAAATTATTCTTGACACCCCTTCCCCCTCAGCACGTTTCATGGTCTACTATGAGCTTCTCTATAGCCTCTTACTTCAATGACTGATTCCTTTGATGGCACACCTATCCCCCTGGAGGATGAGGTTCCTAAATACTGGGATTGTATGATTTTTATCTCTATATCCTTACTACTTCACCCAGAATCAGGAACACAGTAGACTTGACAAATAGTTGTTGAATTAATTAATAAATGAGGGTGAGAGAAGAAATGCATGGTGATTTCCAGTGGCTATATTGCCTTTCAAGGTATAGTTTAAAGGATGCCAATTATGCAAGTGTGGTGATACCTCAGGTTTAATGGAAACAGAGAATCATTCCATGAGGGTCCATGAGTCTATCTGATGGTTAAGAACAACATTCATTTTTTGTTTAATGTTCTTATTTATTTTTTTTGGAGAGAGAGGCAGGGAGAGGGAGAGAGAGAAGCATCAATGTGAGAGTGAAACATCCACTAGCACAACCTTTACTGGGGATTGAGCCCACAACCTGGGCATGTGCCCTGATCAGGAATCCTACAGGCAACCTTTCCATGCATGGGATGACACCCAACCAACTGAGCCACACAGGCCAGGGCACGAACAACATTCTTTTTAATGGCTATTATTCTGTACCTCTCTTGAGCTTCACCACCATTGAGACTACCAATATCACACACTGGTAGCAATTTCAGATTACAGTGCATGTCTGCCATCTACTGGTCATATCGGGTGGTACTGTAAAACCTATGACCACATATTTTCATTTCCTTCAGAATCTTCTGGATTTGAAAGCTATGAGGGGCTTAGATTCCAACACACCAAACCGTTCCATTTTACAAAAGGGCAAACCATTTCCCGTGGAGAGTAGATGATCACCCAGGGCTATGCAGCTAGTTGGTGGAAGAGCTGGAATGGTCATTTAGGCTTCCTGACAAAAGCAGGATCTTTTTTGTTCTTATTTTATTATTGTAATTCTGGTACTGCTAACAGAAGTACATCTGGTGAACAAGACTGACTTTTTCCAAAATGAAGCGGAACAGTTGACACTTGTGCTAGTTTACATGCCAGTAATCTTTTACCCCCTTATTTAAAACTCTTCACGTTCCAAAAAGTACAGGATCTGATTTTCTGCTTTTTGTCCAAGTATTTCCTGGATCTGAAGACAGCTAACGGGTCATGTGGGAAAGACTAGACTTACAAAACTTGGAATTTCACACCAAAAAGTTAGGCGAAGATATGGTGCAGGATGTGTGTTGCATGCCATTGGATCACATGCCATCACTAAGACTCAGAGGGATTAGAAACACACCAGAAGTTTATGTTCCGAGAAGCTGTGATCTTCAGTGGAAAAACTGACACATCATAATTGAAAAAGCTAGGAACTGCCTTCTCATCAGAATAAACAGAAGTGACATAAAACCTTACAGAAAGGCCTGCTCTGTGAACCTGGCGGAACTGGCCGCAGAAGTACTGTATTGTCCAATATATGCATTTTTTTTTATTTTATTTTTTAGCTGCCCCATGGGACTGGATTTAACCATAGTCATCTTGTTATTGAAGTGTGGTTTGTTTGGGAACATGCCTCTTAACATTCCAGGGATCAACGCAAAGTTAAAACAAACCAAACATCTCAGTACCTGCCAGGAGGACTCTTGTCTTTCCCTAACGATTCTCAGAACCAAGCATTTCAGGGACTGGGCTGCTGAAATGAAGCAAAGATGTGGCTGTCTGAAATTTCGCCCTGGGAAATTGGGAAAATTTCCCTGTAACTTTTGGCTCTCAGGGTACTTTTTAAATCTTCTTTACTCACTAACGAACATGTTCAGGCATGTTCATTTTGTTTCATAAGCTGAAAAAGTAGCACCTTTCAACCCCCCTGGGGCAAACCTGATAAAGAAAATAGTACAGAGTCCCCACCGGATTAAAAATAAATAGAGGTACTAATTCAGTCCCTCCAGGGTTGTGACCCAAAAAAAATCTTCCCCTAGGGAAAATAAAAAATAAAATGCTATGGGAAATACCATATCAGTATTCACTCAGTTATTCCTTTCTCATGATAATCTCACCTCTGGTCTCAACCACTAGTGTGGGGAGGGATGGTTACCATTGCCCCATCCCCTGATGTGATCTGGAATGTCCTTCCTTTGAACCTGAATCTCTGTGCACCCTTTTCATCTCAACACAGTGCCCATGGCTGAGGGCAATGGCACTGCTCTGATGGCAGAACTGTAGATCACTGCATGGAAGTATGCTCCTCAGCGAAGGAAAGAATGAGAATATTTGTTCAGAAATTCAGTGTGGAGTTGTATTAGGACCCAGAGGTCCAAATGAGTGCCTAAGGCCAGGCGAAGTTTCCTCTACTTTGGTTATTCCCACCACCGCCATTACCCTCTTAGGGATGAACACAGAGTTATTGAACTCTATATGCCCAGATGTCCCAGATAACCTAGAGAAAATGCTCAATGCAAGTGACAACTCTTCCCTTACAAGACTTGGGAGGGATTTAACAGAGCTCAGCCCCCTCCACCATCCTTTCTCTGATCCACAGGAGGCACAGGTAACCAGAGTCTCCTTCTCTCTTTCTTGCCCTCCCATAATACCACACCTGCCAACATAATTTCTTTAATTTCCACCTATTTCTACTTTTAGGTACATTAACTCCAGATTCATTTTCATCTCTTCCCTGACTCACCCTGTTATATCATAGTCATCAATCAAGATAAAATATAGCCTTGCAGACTTGCCTGGAGACACAGGCTCAAAATTATATATATACTAGGGGCCCGGTGCACAAAAATTTGTGCACTCGGGGTGGAGGGAGTCCCTCAGCCCGGCCTGTGCCCTCTCACAGTCTGGGACCCCTCAGTGGATTTCCTATGATGGCCCCAGTCTGCCAGGCGCCTTTTGTGTGTGTGTGTGTGTGTGTGTGTGTGTGTG
>PVJC01039842.1:0-16050 GCA_004026665.1 Murina feae | reverse complement strand
CAGGTTGCAACAGGAGCAGTTAGGCGTTGATTAGGATGGCAGGGGAGTGGTTAAGGGCAATCAGCCGGCCCCTAACTGCTCTCCAGGTTGGGAGCCAGTAGTCCTGGATTGTGAAAGGTATGTCTGACATCCCTCAAGGGGTCCCAGATTGGAAAGGGTGCAGGTTGGGCTGAGGGATACCACCCCCACCCCACACTACCACTCTGTACACAAATTTCATGCACTGGGCCTCTAGTACCTTAATAAAGGCAAAAAAAATAAAGAGACTAGACTAATAACTGGTGAAGTGTTTTGAATTGAAACATGTACCTTCTTCATTCTTAAATCAGTGTTGAAAGTGTTTTGAAATAGTGAACTGACACTACTAAGGTTAAAATTACCATAACTGATCTATGAATAAATTTCATATTGAGAATGGATAAAGGACTCTGGTAAAGATTTTGAAAGAGATTTCAGTGGCAAAGAGAAAGTATTCACTCAGCAAATATTTATTGTGTTTCTACTATATTCAGGGCATTATTCTAGGTTCTAGGATTCAGCAATGAACAATATCATTTCCTGATCGATTTTAGATTCTTTATAGAATTGTAGCAGGGAACTTTCTTGAACACTCTTGGTGGCAGCTAAGTTTTGCACAAAATCATCAAAGCTTAGTCTGACAAATAAGATGGGGGGATAAAAGTTTGCAATACATTTTTTAGAAATGCTTTATGAATATAAAGTAAGTATATTGATTTTAAAATGTTTTTTCTTTTGCCTCTTCAGTTGACTCTAAGGGCCATTTTAAAAGTTGGGTCTAGAATTGCTTGAAAAAGATGTCATTGGAAAAATGTATGGTCTCCAAAATGCCTACCTTGAGGATTATATTTTATTTTATTGTTTAATATTTATCATCATTATCAAAATAATTGGGTATATTATTTACTTTTCAATAAAGTAGAATATTCACTTAACAGTTGTTTCCCAAATTATTCTGGAATATTTTTCATGGTATCATTTGAAATACTGTTTTCCATTTATATTGTTGAACTATAAAAACAGAGGGGATTGGCTACAGGGTTTTAAGAACTGCTGAGAAATGCATTGATACAAAATATGACTCCGTTTTTATTATGCTAAAATTTTGTGTATGAAACTAGTAATGACACAGTTTTCTTTCTAGTTTATATATTACTTATAAAATTTGATGCAACTAAAGGAAACATGTAATTTCTGTTTCTCCCATCTTGCCTATATAGTAGATCCTAATGGATACTTGGTTTTGATGGAGAGAGAACATGCAAGCCAAACAATCTCTTAGAAGTTGACAGTGTAAAAATAAGAGGTGAAAATAGAGAAGAATATTCTGTTGCAATCATTTCCCCTTATTTCTTCAGGAAAAGCTATGAGAATTGAATAACTATGCTAATTATAAATCTGTTACTCTGTATTTACATAAAATTATTTAATAAGTCTTCAATTAACACCTGCCAAATCTGGAACATCATTTTTTAAATGACTGCATAGTCATCATGATTAGAGGAATTCAGTAAAATAAATGTTTTTCTTTTAAGGAAAATAAGATTGTTGTAATTATAGGCGTCAGTGATTAAAGTTCTAATAAAGGTGATAGGATTTAAATATGGAAAGGATATCAGGCATTGAGAAGATATGTAATTTGAGTTGCAAAGTGCTAAATTGGTAAATGAATTAAGGTCACTGTAAATCTTGGAAAATCTTAGTTTCAAATACAACTAGTAACAAGCATTTTTTCTTTCTAAACTTTATCTAAATCCCTTTTCTAAGATTGCTGTCTGTGAATAGGATTAATGTTCTTATTTCAAGCTAATTGCAAAAGTTTGTGTGTTTTTTTGTATTGCAGTATTGTTTTGGGGGATAGGCTTTAACCCACAGTATGCTCAAATCTGTGAAATAAACTGTTGTAATAAGCTTACTGTAGATTTTTTTCTTAGCATATATAAGAATTTTGAACACATTTCTCCATTGTCTTCCAATTTTTGGTGCTGTTTAGAATCCTAGTGCCATTTTCACTTTTGCCTCCCTCCCTCCCTCCCTCCCTCCCTCCCGCCTTTCTCTCTTTTTTTCTTTCTTTCAAGCATGTGTTTTCTCTGGCATTTTGTAGAATCTACTTTTATTCTGCTTTTTAAAATCCTTACCAGAGGATATACACTTTATTGATTTTAGAGAGAGAGGAAGGGAGAGAGAAGCATCAATTTGTTGCCTCCCATAGGAACCCCAACTGTGGATGGAACCAGCAACTTGGATGTATGCCCTGACTGGGAATCAAACCTGCAGCCTTTTGGTACGTGTGCTGAGGCTCCAACCAGCTGAGCTACCCAGCCAGGGCTCTGTTTTTATTCTTGTTTTGGGCACTCAGCATTCCTGGAAGCTTGTCGTTTTATTGGCACAATGTTGTTATAATTATTTTGTTGATAATTTCCTTTCCTCCATTTTTTTAATGTTCTCTCTTTTATTAGTCCTGTTTGGATGTTGTACTCTCTGGTTTGGGTTTCTCTCTTCCTCTCCTATTTCACATTTCTTTGTCTCTTATTTTCTGATAGATTCATTTAACTTTATCTTTTAACCTATTAGAGAAATCATATTTCTGCTTTCTTAATTTTAATTTCCATGAGCTCTTTCTAAGTTAATGTTCTTTTCATGTAATTTTCTGTTCTTATTTAATGCAATGTCATCTCTGAGGATTTTAGTGATCTGATTTGTTTTTGTCGTAATTTTTTTTTTTTTTTTTACGCCATATTCTTTGTTTCTCTACAAGTCCCTTTTTCCCCCCTGTTTGTTTCTTTTGGCATCTGGCTTTCATAGTAAAGCCTTTCCTTAAGTCTCATAATGTTTGGCTGTCTGCTCATATTTAAGAGAGAATATCAGAAAGCTGTTTGGAAAACTTGGGTGTATGAATAGAGCTTGGTGACTGGGCTCTTCATGTCAGGGTGATCTTGCTGCAACCTTACATTAGGTGACCCCAATATTGGGATTCTTTAGTCTGTCCTCTAGGGCTGACCACATTTCCATAAGAAGTCTCAGTTCTGCTATCTGGCTTCCAAAATTATGGAAGTTATGTAAATGAAGAAGAGAAAAGGGCCTCAATGTTCCATATAGAATCATTCACCTAATCCACTGATAACCAACTTCTACGCTAAGCTCTATTTATAATCTCCCAGGCAGAGACACCTTGTTTTATCTTCGCCACTGGTTTTCTGGGCTGGGGAAAGGACAACCATTGATCTGAGTAGAACAAGGAGGAACTGGGAGGCCATATTGCTTCTCAAACAGCCTTTCAACCTGTCTTTTTATTTCACCTTCATTTTGCTTCCAGTGCCATCTGGGACCACCACCCCAGAGTCTCCTATCAGGGGTTGCAGTATAAATTGTCTTGCTTCTAAGCTTTTTCCTAGGTTTTTCTCTGCTTCCATAGAAATTGAGAGACTGAGGCCTGTTACCATTCATTTATCTGCTTTCCCGCTTTCAAAATTTAGTCATTATTCTCTTCTCTCAGATATTAGTCCTTGGAGATTTATGCTATTTTAAAATTCTCTTTATTCTCATTTCATGGAATTTCAGGAGATAGTGAGAATAAATGCTTATGTCCAATTCACCATCTTCAATAAAAAGGACTCTGCTTCTATTTTTACTTTCAAAGGCATCACAGTTTTTCTTCGACCTTCACTATAACCCTCACTTGATTTGTTTTTAAAATATACTAGAAGCTGTCTTTACTGACCTTCATGTAACTGGCATGCCAGATTAATGAATGCTCTCAATTCCTTCTGTAAAAATACATTATGGGTGCCCACTGCAAGGAGCAAAAAGCTACTCTTAAGTACATCTGTATACTGCTGCTCCCACCAGTTGAGTTGTGCATGCCTGCAAGGGTCAGTTTATTCCCCTTTAAAGAAATTGAAGCCGGAGATAGTAGTTGATACATTATAAGTGGGTTGTATAAGAAAAAATTTGGAACTCTAATGAGCTACATCAAAAGTTAATGAGTACACATAGTTTTAATTTAAATTAAAACTTGTATCTTTTTTTATTATGATTATCAATTTTTATTTTTATTTTTTTATTCCCTAATTTTAACAGCTTTCTCAGTTAATTGAACAACTGCTAGCTCCAAATGTATTGGGTAACAGTTTGTTTTAAAATAACGCAGGATGTCATTATATTCTCTGGGTCTGGTGTATGATTCTACCTTGCTGCATGGTGAATTTTCACATACTTAAAAGATGTTTTTGTTTAGTTCCAGATGTTGAAGTGAAAGGAGAGTGTTCTAGCTATTACCTCTTGTTACAAGGTAATGACAGGAGAAAATGCAAAGCCACACTGATTCACTCAGCCAACCAGATTAATGGCTCATTTGCCCTCAGTTTCATTCATGGAAAGATGAAGGCAAGGACAGGAGAAACCCAAATGAGTAAGTGTTAACTTGAGTGGAAAATATTTTTACATTTGTTTGTATGTATGGGTATAATTAACTTATGTGGTTTATAATGAACTAATTTTCCCCAAACTCCACTTCACTTTCAGTAAACTTACTCTTTATTTTAAACATAGTGTTACATATTTGAACAATTTAGAATATAGAGAATTTATCCCTTTACATTGTACCCAGTAAATTTTACTAAGTCAGCCTTCAATTCCAAATAGGACATTTTCAGTATAGTCCACTTTAAACACATACTGTTTTCCTATAATTTCTCATTTTCATTTCCTTTCTCTCAATCATCTTATTCTGTTTTATCGCCCATCTTTTCTTTTCTCTTCAAGCTGTATGCTTTGGTGTTTATTACTGTGTGACAAACCATCGCAAGATTAGCTTAAAAATGACTTTATTACTATGTCTCATAGTCCTGCTGACTGGGCTCAGCTGGATGTTTCTGTGTTAAAGTCCCACATCTGATTGCACATACACAGTTGGGACTCCAGTCATGTGAAGGCTAGAGCAATCGTTCTAGGAAGCCTCAAGGCTTCTGTGACCTAGCCAGAGGCCATTTGCTGTCACTTTCCCATACTTTATTGGTGTCATAGGGCTAGCCAGGATTCACTGTGGAAGGGCTACACAGTGGGTGAATGGCAGGACATGTGGGTCATTGGGGGCCATCTTTAGATACTTAACCCTACTCCATTTGTGTTTTGTGTAGGAGTTTATTTTTTAATTATCACTTTTTAAAATTTTAATTACATGAATTGAAGTAACATTGGTTAATAATATTGTATAATTTTCAGGTGTATAACTTTATAATACAGTATCTGTCTACTCCATTATGTGCTCACCGCTCAAAGTCTAGTCTCCTTCCATCACCATATATTTGACCCTCTTTACTCCCCTCATCCTCTCCGCACTGGCTTCTGTGTAGGAGTTTCAGTAGCTGAGCCTATGGGAGAAAATGTGATGAGGGAATTCTACTCTATTACCTAAATTCCCTCAATTTAAGAAGCAGGTCAAAATTTAAAATGCATAATAATTTAATATGTTTATTTTTTGTAGCTTAATTATTTAATTATTTAATTGCAAGATCAAGAGAGATGAGTAATTGGCTTTTACTTTTTAAATTATATATTAACACGTTAGTTGGGAACTGAATATTAATTGTTGTCAGAATATCTTTAATATTGACTTTTTTGTGTGTTTCAGGCATTCCTTTTGACTTCTTGTCGCTTCCACATTTTTCTGGAGAGCAGCTTATAGAAAGAGAGAAGCAGTTAGCCAAAGTTCAAGCTCTGGCTTTGAAAGAATGTCTGAGTAAGTAACCATTTGTACATTTGTTCAGACAAAATGCATTGTTATTCCCACACTTTTTCTTATATACATTGTCTTTGACGTAAGACAAGGTAGAACTATTCTTGTCCTTGTAGAGGTGATGTAAGAGTAGGAAAAGTCCGTAACTTTTCCCCACCAGATTAAAAATATTCCTATTTATTTGTAAAACACAGTTAACATTTATAGAAATACTAGAGGCCTGTTGCAGGAAGATTCCTGCAAGAATAGGTCTTCCTCGGCCTATTCCTGCAAGAATAGGGCTTCCTGAGCCGGAGCAGTGGAGAAGCACTTCACTCCCTTATCCGCTGCCCCGCTCCCTCCCGTCTCCCCTGCTTCACTTCCTCCCTTCTCTGCTGTCTCCGCTGCCTCGCTCCCACCCGTCTCTTCCACCTCTGCTCCCTCCCTTCTCTGCTACCTCAGCTTTGCTCCTGTCCGCTGCCTCGGCTCGTTCCCTTCTCCACCACTTTGCTCCCTTCTGTAGCACTTGGCTTCCTTCTATGCTGTCTTCAGTCTTCACCTCGTGCCTGTGTATGCAAATTAACCGCCATCTTTGTTGGGTTAATTTGCATATTATTCTGATTGGCTGGTGGGCTAGCGGAGTGACACTAATTTGCATGTTACTCTTTTATAGGTGTAGATTACTTCAGGAAAATTCTGTATTTCAACATTTTTAAATGTATGCTAGGAGACAGCTAAATTGCATTCTGGTTAACACAGAGCTCTTTCTAAATTGTCTTTAAATATTTTTAGCTGTCATAAGAGAATAGAGACTACAAAGGGAAGAAAATGCACGTTCGGAGAAATTAATATGTTAACCTGAGCATCAATTCTTAAACTTTAATCATGACTACCAATAATAATTAAGCACATGTCACATAATGGGTGAAATTAGCATTATGGAAATTTTCTTATTTAAGAAATTAATACCTTTTCAAGGGTCATAGCTTAAGTTTTTTTTATATATACTAAATGTTAACTTGGTTATCATTCATAACATTTTTTAATAAATAGACATTCAGTAGTACCTAATATGAACTTATTTTAAGCTACCATAATTAATTGATAGAATTTCTAAGAAATTAAATCAAATTGTGAGGCCTCACTAGTTATCTATAGTAAAAATGATATTAGAATTAAATAGATACATTATAAAGTAAAAACTATCATTTTTTAAAGCACTTTAAAAATATCTTGAATTAAATAGCCTGTTTTGTTCAATGGAAAATAATTTTAGAATATTTGGTCTCAGTTGTTCATGTAAGAATTACCTTCTTTTTCAGTTGTACAAAGCCAAGATAATTGTGTAGTCTTAAATTCCAACCATTGATTTTTTTTTTCACTATGAAAATATTAGCTCAAGGAAAATATAATAAAAAAGGCAAGTCAGTTTCAATAAAGGGTAATACATGTTAAATGCAAAAAAATAAAGCAACAAATAGAAATATTAGTGTTTCTGTGAATGGAAAACCTTTATTTCAAATATCAACCAGCAGTGTTATTCACTTCTTGACTTTGTTCCTGCTTACCTCTTTGTAGGCTCTGATTCCTTGCCCTAATAAGCCTCCTGCAGCCTTTTAAACTCAGTTCCTTCCACATCTCCCCTTCCTTTCATCTTCACCTCTCTCCCTTACCCTTCCCACCAGAAACACTGTCAGAGTGGAAAGCCAGGCCCCTCTTTGAAGCTGGTGCATCTCTGCATTGAATAAGAAGAGTGAACCTCAGTAGGACTATCCCTCCCACATAATCGGGAAGGGAAATACTAAGAACTGAAACCTCATAGCTGCCTAGAGGTGTGACTGGAAGCTCTGGGGGGTATGGGTGTGGGGGGAGGGGGACAACCATAAGTGATAAACAAATGCTGAAAATGTAGAAGTATCAGCAGCTGAGCTGTAACACAGGTAGCAGCCATAAAGATGCCACAGCTCCAGGCAAAGGGCAAAGGTAGGTAGGGGCCTGAGGCTGAAGGAAGCCTTGGAGCTGGTAGCTGCTGGAGACCCCCAGCTCTGGGCATAGCCATGAAATGGCCAATTGGCAATCTGAAGCATTAAATCTTGATTAAGATTAATGACTCAGTTAATCCCTTTATGATAGAAATGCTTGCTGAGCCAATCTCTTCTCTGTCTAGAGAGTTAATGTTGGATTAACAATTTGGGGACAAAAATGCATCTTCAGAATTCCTGTGTCTCAAAAGACAGAGGAAAATGTACGACGAAGTTTCCAATGTAAGAACATCTGAGTGTGTATTTCAATGATTTCAAAGAAGTGAATGTAAAATTAATTTACACATGATGAAAAATCAGTAATGTAATGGGCACAGCTTTCTTTGGCAAGAAAAACAATGTTTCAGAAGCAATACAGAGATTGTGGTCTTTGATGAAAAATAAAAACTTGTTCCAAAAGGTTTTTGAAAATAATTAAGACATTCAGTAAATTTATACTTATCTCCTCCCACCCCTCAGCCCCTTCTCTGACTATTATAGAACCAAAAAGAGCAACCAGGAAAATGTGCATGAAAATGGGCTCATATTATTGAAGCTCTTTGTTTTTTAAAATAACACAAAAATGAAATAAAATTCTTGGTTAGGGTTTAATTTTTTAGAATGCTTTATTTTAATTCATTTTACTTATTTCTAAACGTTACATCTAATACTATTTTTTAGAATGATATTTAAAATGTGTAATTTTATAATTTATACTAGTGCCCCCATGCATGGATTTGTATACATTGAAAGGAAACTAATTAGAAGTTGTCCGAAGGGGTGGGACCTGGTGAGAAGGGCTGGACACGCTCTGGAGCCAACCTCTCCCCGCTCCCTCCTCAGCTGGCCACACACCTGGGGCAGCACCGGGCCACTCAAGGGTTGTCTGTGGAGTGAGTGGGGTCCCTCCGCCAGGTGGGGTCCCTTGGCTTGGCCTGTGGGGATCTGGCCAAAACCAGCTCTCTGACATCTCCCGAGGGGTCCCAGATTGCAAGAGGGCAATTCTCAGATGGCACCCTGGAATTGGTTCCGGTTGTGTCACCCAAGAACTGCAGCTGGCAAGTCACCACAGTTCAGCAGCTCCTGCATTGATGAGCATCTACCCCCTGGTGGTCAGTGCATGTCATAGGTACTGGTCGGAGAGTCAGATGGTTGCTTAGGCTTTTAATATATAGATTTTACCTTATTTTTTTGTAATTTGTAACTTTTTGTATTTGGAAATATTAATTATCTTGTTTCACTGATTTTTAAAGAAAAAGTTTAAGAATACTGAACAATTTTTAAATAAAAGGCTGTTCAGCATGATTCAAAACATACCTAAACAGCAGTACTGTCGTTTTGTTCCAATATAGTGGTCACTACTCTGAGCTTTTTAATCTTTTTAGCATTTATAGAACCCAGTGCAAACCTGATTGATACTCATCAGTTGATCCTTTAGATATTCTGCTCTGGATTTTTCTTTAATAAGTTCTTAGTTATTACCAGGTTTCTTAGGAATGGCATTCTTTGGCTAATTTATTTTTCAACTTTAATCTATTATATTTCTTCTAAGTTTTTATCTTCCCTTTGGATACAAAATCATTTGTGTAGAGATTATTTTCACCTTAGTAAATTTTCCTGTTTATGCCCTTGTTATTCTCTATATACTTTCTCTCTATTGCTCAGTCATCCAGATCAATCAGAAGTCTTACCCTGCTTTCCAGTTTGCCATATCTAATCTAGTAAAAGAGTAATATGCAAATTAACCCTCCCTCTGTTACACCCACAAGCCACGCCCGCAAGCCACGTCCACCAACCAGTCAGGAGCAAATATGCAAATTAACTCAACTAAGATGGCGGCAACCACAGGGCTAAAGTTGCCCTGGGCAATGGAGGAAGCCAGAGCCCTGGGGCCCTGAGCTCTACTCAAGGCTACAAAGTTTCAATTATAGAAGATAAACAAACCCCAGATACCTGTGGGGCCAGGATCTTGGGTTTCCAGGGGCAACCCAGACTTCGAGTGGGGGACCAAGGCAACAAAGTTTCAATTGTAGAAGTTAAATAAATCCCAGATACCTGCTTCCAATGAGGCACCCCAGTAGGGACCCAAACCCTGAAGGGGCTGTGGGCAGCCATGGCCCTCTGCCCCTCACCCAGCTGGCCAGGCATGCCAGCAGGTGGACATCCCCCAAGGGGTCCCAGACTGCGACAGGGCACAGGCCAGACTGAGAGGCCTCCACCTCCCCTCCCTCCGCCCCCCCCCCCCCCCCAGTGCACAAATTTTTGTGCACTGGGCCTCTAGTTTATATATATTTGACAGTTTTAATAAGTATAGATCAGGCTCATGATTTAAGTATGTTTTTGGAGTTAATACAAGTGTAGGGCTAGTTTCCAAAGCATATTACTTATTGTACACTTTCAGATGAAAGCAAATCATTGATAACTTTTGTTTTCGGATGACTCCCAGCAGCTTTTTATTTTCTCACTAAGATGTAATAAAAGCTGCATATATTGCTACTATTACTTTACCATTGCTAGTGTTCTTGACTGCAGAAACCATGTGTTACTTACCTTTGATGAGAACTGGAATGACCCTTCCAATATCCACATTGGTGAGGTGGGATTTCACAGAGGCATTTCTCATAAAGCTGATGGTCTAAAGTAGAACCACAAGTCTGGCCACTGCCTGCTCAGCCTGTTCCCTTGTGCTTTTATGTACCAACCTCACATAGAGTGATGAATGTGCTTTCATCCTCTGTGCCTAAGGGTCCAGCACAGTGCTTTGCAGGTAGTAGATAATAAATGTTTGTTGAATTGAATTCTGTAGGAATTTACACTTTACTGTTTATTATAGGAGAAAATGTTATTAGTCCAGAAGTGTTTTAAAAATAAAATATTTTCATAAAAGCAATACATGGATATAGTTTAAAAATTCAGATGGTACTGGAAAACTTAATATGGAAAACAGCAGTGCCCACTCCTCCCTATCTTTCAGTCTCTGCCCACAGGCAGCTCCCTTCAGCTCTTCAGATAGTTTTTCTGACATTTCCTTCAATTTTCTAAATATGTGTAGGCAGCTATTTCTGGATTTACCAATTTCAGTCATCATCTTAACATCTGAGATAAAGACTTTAGCGTTCCCACATCAGCTTCACTTTCTCTTCACACCCTTTACAGTGAAGTCATGAATTTTGGTTAAATCAATGGTTAGTTTTAATATTGCTATGACTATGTGTAGAAGTTTATTGCTGAGTCATGTTATATATGATGGTGAACAACTCTTCTTTCTTGCATAATCTTTGTTTTGCTTTTGGTTGATGATCACTTTCTTTTTATTCTGTCTATTCTTCTGTATAGACCAAATACAGTCATGTTTCCCAGAGGCTCCAATATTTCTGCCACACATTCATCATTAACTTTATATGTTCAACACAGCAATTCCATTTTATTTCTCCTAATTTCTGAGTATTTTATATTTTGCTTTATTGTAGACAAATTGCTTCATGACCTCCTCTGCGTTGCTGACTCTACCATAATCTCATCTTCCAAGATGTATTGAAAACTGGCATTCTTTATTGTTTCTTCTTTTATTGTCTTTTATTATTCCTTTGCTCTGATTTTAGTTTTGGGAAAGAGAAGGCATAAGTGGCAGTGGCCAAGTTTATGTAACTTATTTCAATAAAATCTTAACAGGTTTTATTTTTGCAAAATAACAGCATAAGACTCTGCAAGATATTTTTGAAAACGTTTGTAAACTTGCTTTACCATTTCTCACCTTTCAGTGTTAACAAATTATTCTTTTTCTGTCTCTCTCATGTAATTCGGAATTCTACCATTATCTACAAATGAAATTAAAATGAAAGCAAGCCTACACAGGAATGTTGTTTGCTGGATAAATTCACTTATTTCAGTTTTGAAAATATTTCCCATAAAATGAGTAGTAGATGGGTTTGGGAGAGGATTTAAAGTAATAGTGATATAGTTAGTCCTACTGGTCTGTTGTCTTACAGAGAGGAGAAAGTTGGCAGAGCAGCCCGAAGTGGTTTCTGTTGATGAACTCAAAAGTCTGTTAACACTCACAAGGGAACGCTTTTTAGATAATTTTGAAGCTATTATTCCTAAAACAATTCTAAGAAAAACAGACAAAATTATTACCTCCAATCTGTTAACTGGTAAGTTTTTTTTAACTTTAAGTATTAGTTCTTTTTTTTATATGGCATTTATGACAGTTACTATTTATTATT
The DNA here is from genome assembly GCA_004026665.1 of Murina feae. Taxonomy (NCBI): domain Eukaryota; kingdom Metazoa; phylum Chordata; class Mammalia; order Chiroptera; family Vespertilionidae; genus Murina; species Murina feae. Next base: position 4,072 of record PVJC01039842.1, on the reverse strand, counting down.
AAAACTAATAAAATATGTTGATCAAATTAAAATGCATCTTATAAACTTAAATAATGGCATATATATGTATATACAAGTACAACAGGTCCTCGAGTAACATCATTTCATTCAACATCATTCATTAGGACGTTGATGAGATGCCATAGAAACCTAACTCTGGTTTATATCAATTAGCCTCTGGTAAAGTTGGTTTCTTAATGTCATTTCACTAAAACTTATAGCACTAATCAATGGTGTTAAGTGAAGATTTACTGGATATGTGTGTGTGTGTGTGTGTGTGTGTGTGTGTGTGTGTAGATAGTGAGCTGTATTTCATATCATTAAAGGATTAAACATTTTCTGATTACTTATTTTAGAAAGCATGGTCAATATAGTTGTTTTTGAGCAGAGGGGGGAGGCTTTTACGGTCATTCTACTACTCTCACTAAGCTGCTAGAATGGGTGGATTTCTATTACGCTATGTTTTCATAGGTGAGAAAAGTAGAGCCTTCTTTAATGAAAATTTAATGTGGTTAAAACTACATAATAAGATGCTCCACATTTGGCACTCATTGTAGCAGGAACAGTCGCCAAACTTTACTGAGGAAACAGGAAATCATTTATATTAACTTGCATTTCTTTCTCTTTTTCTGGTTTCTATTTTTGTGATGAATTTGAGTAGAGTGAAACTTTTTAAGATGTAACAAGAAAACATTTGAAGACTGCTTAGCATTTTAAATGTAGAGGATAACTTTTATTCTGTGAGAATCATTTTTATTCCATAGATCAATAAGAACATGACAGAAGAATCAAGTTAAAAATAGTGTGTATTGAGTACCTTTTGTCTGTTTGACACCATGAAGACACAGAAAAGTAAAAATTTGAGTCTTTTTGAGGGCTTCTGATCTACTTGGGAAGTACAATATAAATTTAGCATCCAGAGTATGTGTAAGAGCCCAGGCTCTGGAGCTAGACTGCCAGGGTTCAAGTCTCAGTTTTGTCTGTTCTTTGCTGAAAGTCTGGGCAAGTTGCTTAACCTCTCCATGCCTCTTTCCTCATGGGGATAAGAATATCACTCACTAGGCTTATTGGGAAGAATGAGTTGATACATATAAAACACTTAGAACATAGTAAGTGCCCCAAAATTGTTGAGCTTCTATTTGTATTGTCATTATCATTTCGTCATTTTTACATATCAGTCCCAAAGTTAAATAGCAGTTTGGAATAATCTGAAAGATGTTGGAGACAGTATGGGATTACTTGTAACTGGAAGATGTGTTCAATACGTGAGAGAGCATAGCTTCTTGATCACAGCATGGGCTCTGGAGAAGAGTAAGAAGTTTGAACTCCAGCTCTGCAGCTTGCTTGCTATGTGACCTTGGGCAAGTTTCCTAACCACTCTGAACCTTAGTTCTTTATCTTCGAATTAGGGATAGCAGGTTGTTAAGAGGATTGCATTCTTTATAAATGGCTTAGGAAATGGTCTTGTATGAAGTAAATGCTCTATATTTTTTAGTTAGGTAAATATATATTAATTTTGAAGAGAGAAATGTAACTAGGACAGTTACAGAACTCTTCATTAGGAGCTGGGAGACTTGATGAGGTCTTAAGAGATGCACTTTCATTATGAGGAGATAAGAATAAAGAAAGCTTAATACTGGTTTGTTTGTTTGTTTGTTTACAAGAAACTTTATATGGTATTTTGCACACATTTCAGCCTTTCAGAGAGCCTCACTGAATGTCTGAAGTAAAAATTGTACAATGAATCTAACATGCCTTTATGCACACTCAAGCACAACGGATGTATAAGTGTATCTACGTGTGTACATTTTAATGTAGTTAAATTTGGTGTGTTAATGCTTTTCCGTGCTTATGTGTGTTTCTTTCTCTTTAGACACCTGTCCAGTGGATTCTATTTCTTCAGGTCTAGTGGAAACCAATCCTCTGGAATGGCCAGAAAGGCATGCTCTTCAAAATTTGGAAACATTTGAAAAAGCTAAACAAAAAATGAGGTAATATTTAAAAGCTTCGTATTTTATTGTTTGTTGTTGTTGTTTTTAATATATTTTATTGATTTTTTACAGAGAGGAAGGGACAGGGATAAAGAGTTAGAAACATCGATGAGAGAAAAACATCCATCAGCTGCCTCCTGCACACCCCCTACTGGGGATGTGCCCGCAACCAAGGTACATGCCCTTGACCGGAGTTGAACTCGGGACCCTTCAGTTGCAGGCCAACGCTCTATCCACCGAGCCAAACCGGCTAGGGCTTGTTTTTTGTTAATCCTCACCCCATTATATTTTTCCCATTGCTTTTCAGAGAGAGTGGAAAGGAGGAAGGGAGGGGAAAGAGAGAGAAACATTGATGTGAGAGAGACACATGAATTGGTTGCCTCCTGCATGCATCCTAACTAGGGCCTAAGATTGAACCTACAACCTTGTTCTCTTGACTGGGAATCAAACCCAAGACCCTGCGGGTTGTGGGCCTATGCTCTAACTGCTGCTCAGGGCAATAGCTCAATATTTTTAAGTAAACTTTCTTACGGCTTACATTGTGTTTATGAGACTAGTTTTTTGTTGTTGTTGTTTTTATCCTCACCTGAGGATATGTTTTTATTGATTTGAGAGAGGGAGGGAAGGAAGGAGGGAGGAAGAGAAAGAGAAAGAGAGAGAGAGAGAGAGAGAGAGAGAGAGAGAAACACTGATGTGAGAGAGAAACATCAGTTTTTACTTCCTGTATGTTCCCTGACTGGGTATTGAATTGCAACCTATTGGTGTACGGGACGATGTTCCAACCAACTGAGCCACCAGGCAGGGCTGAGATATTAATTTTTTAATAGTTTTATTATAAATATATATGTTTAACTACTATAAGTAGATAGATAGATAGATAGATAGATAGATAGATAGATAGATAGATAGATAGATAATAGTTAGGTGGATGTTTGGGCATTACAGTGCAGTACATCAAGAAAATACTCTTCTTCCCCTGCCTTCTACTTCCTGGGTGTATGTGATCACGGTAAACACTTTAGTGAATGGCTTGTCAGATCATCTTCCATAGATTTATGTAAGTACTAGGAGCCTAGCATGTGATTCGAAACCATACGCGCTGCCCACCCTCCAGTCACGGTCCAGCCCTGCCTTGCCCTCTGAGCCCCATAGCAGCCACGGCCACTGCTGGTCCAGCACTGCCTCCCTCTCTGGCCCTTGAAGCAGCCTCGACTGCTGCTGATCAGGCACTTCCCAGCGCAGGCACATGGAGGCCCCTGCCGCCGGCCCCGACTCTGCGCATGCAACCTCCTCATGTCCGGTCAACCCATTACGGCATCCTGGTTAATTAGCATATTTCTCTAATATATATATATATATATATATATATATATATATATATATACACACTAATAAAAGCGAAATATTAAAATTAACCGTTTCTCCGAGACAGGGTAAGCCACGCCCACCAGCCAATCAGAGCAGCTGTATGCAAATTAGCCCAGCCAACATGGCGGCCGCCACTCACAGACCTGAGTAAACAGCCCTTTCCATTGCAGCAGGAGCGAAAGTGAAGCTGCGCCCCTCAGCTCAGCTCCGATTAAACTGCCTCTAGCAGTTTTGAAACAATGTAACAATCATAGAATCCTCCAGAGCTGAAGGAAAGAGCAGCTCCGGCCTAACCAGTAAAAGTAACAATTGTTTTGCGAGGTGAAGCAGAGGAGGCTTCGTTAGTAGTTAGAAGGCCGCCTTAAAGGAACAGTGTATCAATTATAGAAGATGACCCCAGGCCTTCAAGGAACAGTATCAATTATAGGAGAAAAAACTCCAGAACCTATGTCTAGCCGGCCTTGCTGGGACGTTGGGTCAATGGGAGCTGTGGGCAGCCTTAAAGCCCCTCACCCAGGCTGGTCAGGCACGCCAGCAGGTGGGCATCCCCCGAGGGCTCCCAGACTGTGAGAGGGCACAGGTCGGGCTGAGGGACCTCCCGAGTGCACAGAGCGGCTGCAGGGCGGGACAGTGCAGGACCCAGGACCCGTGAGTGGGAAACAGGCGGCAGGGTTGGAGGGCACCGGGAAGCGGGTAAGAGGCAGCGGGGGGGG
>PVJC01039841.1:0-16062 GCA_004026665.1 Murina feae | reverse complement strand
ACACACACACACACAAAAGGCGCCTGGCAGACTGGGGCCATCATAGGACATCCACTGAGGGGTCCCAGACTGTGAGAGGGCACAGGCCGGGCTGAGGGACTCCCTCCACCCCGAGTGCACAAATTTTTGTGCACCGGGCCCCTAGTATGAAATACTGAAGGGTATTTTTTAAGAAGAGGAAGAAGAAGAAAAAAGTCAAGATAAAAAGTATGAACAACAAAGTGGCAACAAATACCTATCAATAATTGAATCTAAAAATCAAATGAATAAAAAATCTGATGAACAGAATAAACTGATGAATGGAATAGAATCAGGGACATGGAGATGAACAGATTGACAATTCTCAGAGGGAAAGGGGCTGGGCAGAGGCGGTGGGGGGATGTGGGAAGAGATTAGACAAAGATCTTATGTGCATGTATGCATTACCTATGGACACAGACAATAGGGTGGTGAGGGCCTGGGGCAGGGTGGAAACTGGGTGGAGGGAAGCTATATGAGGAAAAAAGAGGGATGTCTATAATCATTTCAATAATAAAGATTAATTGAAAAAAAAGTTCTGCATAAGAAAAAAATATATATATATATCATTTGCCTGGTTTAATGGGATATGTATTGCTATGATAAGTTTTAGAATATTTAATAAGGAAGTCACAGTTTTTAAGGATGAAATGTTTATTACAAAAAAATCCTATATAATAAAAGGGTAATATGCAAATTGACCCTAACAGCAGAACAACTGGGAATGACTGGTCACTATGACACACACTGACCACTTCGCTCAATGCAAAGTGATCGTGGTGGTCAGTGCACTCCCACAGGGGGAGCTCTGCTCAGCCACAAGCCAGGCCGATGGCTGCCAGTACAGTGGTGGTGGTGGGAGCCTCTCCTGCTCCTCAGCAGCACTAAGGATGTCCGACTGCAACTTAGGCCTGCTTCCCACTGGCAAGTGGACATCCCCAGAGGGCTCCCAGGCTGCCAGAGGGATGTCTGACTGCCAGCTTAGGCCCGATTGCCTGGGGAGCGGGCCTAAGCCAGGAGGTGGACATCCCCTGAGGGGTCCCAGACTGTGAGAGGGCACAGGCCGGGCTGAGTGCACAAAATTTTGTGCACTGGGCCTCTAGTGTAAAAATAAGAAGCACTTGTTGAAAGCAAAGTAGAAGATGAAGGGTAGAAGATGTAAGTGATTTCACATGAATATATAAATGATAACTTAGAAAAGACTAATTCAGTTTTTGGATGCAGTAACAGAATAGTGGGACACTTCATATAAAAGAAAATAAAAATGAATAAAAATCAGAAGTAGAAGTAAAACAGAATTTCTCCTGCGAGTGTACACAAAGCCAAACATCTGAAAGCAAAATGCATATTTTGTTACTAATATTAAAAATATAAGAAAATCAAGCCAAGGAATAATAGCCAGTTTTACAATAATGTAATTGTTCAATGGCAGTTCAAATGAGCTCCCAATCTGAGTAAAGTACTCAACACAGAAATCAATGAAAAGGACATTCCAAAAGTCACACAGGATTATCACTCCCTTTATTGGACCTGCTTGTAGCTCTATCTATCTCCTTTTCAAAAATAATCTCAAATAAGACTCCACAGATAATTTTCAACTACTTAGGAAGAACCTCTACAGTACTTATTTACCTATTATGTTAAACTAACTTATTTGTAAGAAAAAAATAGTCCACCCTGCATGGCTCAGTGGTTCAGAATCAACCTATGAACCAGGAGGTCACAGTTCAATTTCCAGTCAGGGCACATGCCTGAGTTGTGGGCTCAGTCCACAGTGTAGGGCATGCAGGAAGCAGCCAATCAATGATTCTCTCTCATCATTGATGTGCTTATGTCCTTCTCTCCCTCTCCCTTCCTCTGTGAAATCAGCAAAAAATAAATTTTAAAAAATAGAAGGCTAAATAGTCCTCTAATGGCCCAATAGAACAAACATACTTCCTTAAGCATTGAAACAAGAAGTTAGTTAAATAATAACCAGCATTTTTTTTTTAATTTTTAATGTACCTATATCTTCTAGGTATTTTGAGAACAATTTTTAAAATGTGTGTTATTCAAAATGCAGTAAGTTGGCCTAATAATCTAATCTAATAAAAGAGTAATATGCAAATTAACCATCTCTCCGGAACGCCTAAGCCATGCCCACCAGCCAAGCCATACCCACCAGCCAATCAGAGTGCTGTATGCAAATTAACCCAGCCAAGATAGCAGCCGGCAGCCATGGAGCTAGAGTAAACAGCAGGCCTCTGTTGCAACTGCCTGCCTAGGCGTCTGCTCACGGTAACAATGTTTCAATTATAGAAGCCATGGAGCTGAAACAAACAGGAGGCTTCCTTACCTGCCTAGGCTTCAGCTCAAAGTAACAGTGTTTCAATTATAGAAGATAAATAAACCCCAGAAACCTGATTCCAGCCAGCCTCGCTGGGACCTTGGGTCAATGGGAGCTATGGGCAGCCTGAAAGCCTGAAAACGGCCCTCAGACCCTTACCCAGGCTGGCCAGGTACCCCAGAAGGAACTCAAACCCTGAAGGGACTGTGGGCAGACTGAAAACAGCCCTCAGAACCTCACCAATGTTGCCCAGGCACTCCAGTAGGGACCCAAAACCTGAAGGGGCTGTGGGCAGCCTGAAAACGGTCCTCACTCCATCACCTAGGCTTACCACACCCCAATGGGGTGAGGGTCCACACTGGGGGGCTTGGCCAGCTTGCAAACAGCCATCAGCCCCTCACCCAGGCTGGCCAGACACACCAGCAGGTGGACATCCTCTGAGGGGTCCCAGACTGTGAGAGGGCACAGGCCAGGTTGAGGGACCCTCTGAGTGCACAAATTTGGGCCCCTAGTCTTTCAATAAAATTAAATAAATATTTATGATGGCTTTTACTTTGCACTGATTAAAAACTGTGTAAAGGGACCTGTTAAGTAAAATACAAAAACATACAAAAATTGTAATTTTCAAGTTTTCCCATAAAATACCACTACCAAGCATTTATATATCTACTACTGACCCAGTGCAAGATTTTTGCACATTGAAAAGAAATTAATTAGAATTCCTATCGGGGGGTGGGGAGGGCTCTGTTGCTCAAAGGGTGTCTGTGGAGTGAGCAGGGTCCCTCCGGCAGGTGGGGTTCCTTGGCCTGGCCTGTGGGGATTGGGCCAAAACTGGTTCTCTGACATCCCCTGAGGGGTCCCAGAGTGCAAGAAGGCATTCTGTAAAGTTGCTGTCCTACAGAGTGTGGAATGCAAACACAAGTGTGCAATAAACTAATTTGGGACTGACAGTGCTCCAGCAACAGCATAACCCACAGCCAAAGGTAGAATCCCATGGCCATGCAAGGAATCGTGCTTCCTCCTCTCTGGTTTCAGGGTGCATCATCTGAGAACTGCACTGCCAACTCACCGCAGCTCAGAAGCTCCTACGTTGAGCATCTGTCTCCTGGTGGTCAGTGTGTGTCATACCTATCAGCCAATCGGATGGTCGTTTAGCCTTTTATATATATATATAGATTTATAGGTTTCCCCTAAAGCCTTGATAATATGTGTTCTCCTCTTTATAATGGACTACAGGCCCGCTGCACGGATTTGTGCACTGGTGGGGTGCCTTGCACTGGTGCATGATTGGGGCTGGGGAGGGCTCCAGGGTATGCCTGGTTCATCTTTCCCAGTCCCGATTAGCCAGATCCTAGCAGTAAGCTAACCTGCCGGACAGAGTACCTGCTCCCTGGTGGTCAGTGCGTGTCATAGCTACCAGTTGAACTGTCAAATAGTCAGTTAGACTTTTATATATATAGATGGCAGGAGGGTAGTTTACTGACATTCCTGTATATTCACAATGAAATGATCCTGTATCCATTAATAATAAGATTTTCCTTAAGTCCTTCCTCATGCCAAGCACAGTGCTAATCATGTTAGTGCATGAACCTGATCCTTGCAGCCACCCTGGTGCAGGTGGAAGGATTATTGCCATCATACTGACAGAGAAAGCTCATAGAGAGGAACTACACTGCTCAAAACCCGGTGAAGCCATTTGCAGATCAGTTATTTCTGACCTAAAACTCTGGGCAGTTTTTGTTGTAATTAGATATGACAATAATATCCTTATAAGCATTTAGTTATAACTAGAATTTGTTTGTTTATAGTGGATCTTGAGGCTAAAGAGAATTTCATAGAGTAGGAAAAAGAACAAAAAAATTCTACTGGAACTTCAGAACATTTGAGGCTGATTTTCTGAAGGTTTGATGAAAATAGGGTGACTCAAGTTTCTCCCAGGCCACAGTCTTTAAATCCCACTGACACAGCCATTACACATGAAAACAGCCATGATGGTTAGAAATTAATGAAATACTTTTATAGTCATTACTAAATAGCCTCTGCCCCAAGCACCCTAAATATCCAACCCACCCTGTTGCCCTGTTCTCCTCCTCAAAAACCCTGCAGACTGAGCCCCCTCAGAGCAACTGTAGCATGAATAGCTGGTGTGGGAAGGGCTCCGGAACCCTGTTCCAGAATGCAGGACTCTATTCAGATAGGTCAGTCTTCATGACATCCGAAGTATTAAATATGTGGTTATCACTCTTGGGTCCTGTTCTGATAGCAACACACAACAATACAACAGTCTCTCATACCAGGCATGGCACTCTGGAGTGGAAAGGAAAACCACTGCATGTGATCTCACAGTCATGTCTGTGAAGATCCAAAGGCAGGACTGCCCTGCTCTCTGTATTATACAGGAGCCTCATCTTTTGTGATCCTTCAGTACTTTGGGGATATTAAAAGACAGCATATTTTCCCGCCAGCATGGCTCAGGACACACGTTTCAGTTGAAGTTTTGATCCCCAGTGTTAGGCATAGAGGAGGCAGCCGATCAATGGTTCTTTCCCATTATTGATGTTTCTATCTCTCTCTCCCTCTTTCTCTCTGAAATAAATAAAAATATATAATTTTAAAAAGATAGCATATTTTCTTACATTCTTTCATTAAAAACACATACATAGTATATTTGTGACAGCTGCATACACATGTGAAGTTATTGGTAGACAAAGTCTCCCATCTCTTGAACCAGGAAATTTCCCTTGGCTAGCTAGAAATCTTTGAACTCCAGAGAATAGGGACCTTGCATCCAACTCTCTCATCCTATCTAATAAAAAAGTAATATGCAAATTGGCTATCACTCCAACGCACACAATGACCGCCCGCCCCCCTGTGCATATAAGATGGCTGCCACAAGAGTGCCTGCAGGGGAGGGCAGTTGGGGGTGACCAGTTTTGCAAGGGACCCAGGCCTGCAGGGGAAGGCAGTTGGATGGGACCAGCCCTGCAGGGGAGGACAGTTAGGGACAACCAGGCCTACAGGGGAGGGCAGTTGGGGAGGACCAGGCTGGTAAGGGAGGGCAGTTAGGGTCAACCAGGCTGTCAGGGGAGGGCAGTTAGGGGTGACTGGGCCAGCAGGGAAGGGCAGTCAGGGGTGACCAGGCCAGCAGGGGAGGGCAGTTAGGGGCAATTGGGCAATCAGGGGAAGTAGTTAGGGCAGTGGTTAGGGGGTGATCAGGCTGGCAGGCAGAAGCAGTTAGAGGCAATCAGGCAGGCAGGTGAGAGGTTGGGAGCCAGCAGTCCTGGATTGTGAGAGGAATGGCCGACTGCTCATTTAGGCCCGATCCCTCCAGGGGTCCCAGACTGGAGAAGGTTCAAACTGGGCTGAGGGACACACATCAACCCCCTATGCAAAAATTTTGTGCATCAGGCCTCTAGTCTTACAGATAAGGAAACTAGGAGCCAGTTCTGGATCACTGGAAGACACTAAATCCCAATAGTTTTTTCTCCATTATGCCATGTACCCATAGCATTTAATTTAGAAGTGCTTAAGTACTAGATTTTAAAGATAATCAGAATAGGAAAATAAATTTATTACTCCAATTAAACATATCTAATCTAATAAAAGAGAAACATGCAAATCGGTGTGACTCCACTACACGCCAAGACACACCCACTAGCCAATCAGAGCGACTATATGCAAATTAACCCAACCAAGGTAGTGGCAGGCAGCCACAGAACTGGAGCAAGCAGGAGGCTTGGTTGCCCCAGCAATGGAGGAAGCCTAGTTTCATACCTGCCCTGGCTGGCTGTGGCCTCTACTCAAGGCAACAAAGTTTCAATTACAGAAGATAAATAAATCCCAGATACCTGCTTCCAAGCAGCCTTTCTGGGAGCTTGGGTCACTGGGTGCTGTGGCCAGCCTGCAACCAGCCATTGGCCCCTCACCAGGATGGCCACACCCTCATGGGATGAGGGTTCCTGCTGGGGGCCTTGGCCAGCCTGCAAACAGCCATCAGCCCCTCACCCAGACTGGCCAGGCACCCAAGCAGGACCCCCCCACCCTGAAAGGTGTATGGCCAGCCTGAAATGGGTCTCAGCCCCTCACCCAGACTGGCCAGGCACCGCATTGAGGACCCCCACCCTGAAGGGCCTGTGGCCAGCCTGAAAACAGCCATCAGCCACTTACTCAGGCTGGCCAGGCACCCCAGCATGGACCCCCACCCTGAAGGGGCTGTGGCCAATATGCATACAGCCATCAGCCCCTCACCCAGGCTGGCTAAGCACCCCAGAAGTAACCCCCTCCCTGAAGATAGTGTGGCCAGCCTGAACATGGCCCTCAGTCCCTTATCCAGGCTGGCCAGGCACTCTAGCAGGACCCCTATTCTGGTCTGGGACATGCTTCAGGGCAAAGAAGCCAGCTCCCACCCAAGCACCAGGCCTCTATCATATATAATAAATAAGTAATATGCAAATTGACCCTAACAGCAGAACAACTGGGAATGACTGGTCACTATGACATACACTGACCACCAGGGGGCAGATGTTCAATGCAGGAGCTGTCCCCTGGTGGTCAGTGTGCTCCCACAGGGGGAGCTCTGCTCAGCCACAAGCCAGGCTGATGGCTGCCAGTACAGTGGTGATGGTGGGAGCCTCTCCTGCCTCCTCAGCAGCACTAAGGATGTCCAACTGCAGCTTAGGCCTGCTTCCTGCTGGCAAATGCATATCCCCAGAGGGCTCCCAGGCTGCCAGAGGGATGTCTGATTGCCAGTTTAGGCCCAATCCCCCTGGGAGCGGACCTAAGCCAGCAGGTGGACATTCCCTGAGGGGTCCCAGACTGTGAGAGGGCACAGGCAAGGCTGAGAGACCCCCATGAGTACACAATTTTTTTGCACCAGGCCTCTAATATAAGTATAATATCCTTATAAGTATTTAGCTATAATTAGAAGAGAAGTTACCTAGAGAGATACATTTTGGGGGCCATATCTGACACCAAATGCATATTATAATCAGGGTAAAGCCTGAAAGCACAATTCAGATCAGCCTAAATATAATATATTAGAGGTACGTTGCATGAAATTCATGCACTTGTCAGGGGACGGGGAGTTCCTTACCCTGGCCTTTGCCCTCTTGCACTCCAGGAGCCCTTGGGGGATGTCTGACGGCTGCAGAGGTGGGAGAGGCCCCCACCACCAATGGTGCACTTGCCAGCTGTGAGCCCAGCTCAGGGCTTCTGGCTGAGCAGTGCTGTCCCTATGGGAGTGCACTCACTACTAGGGGGCAGCTCCTGTGTTGAGCGTCTGCCCCTTGGTCGTCAGGTGCGTTATAACAACCAGTTATTCCATCTTTTAGTCAATTTGCATTTTAGCCTTTCATTATCTATATATATATAAAAGCCCAGCAGCCAGAACAGCGGAACAACCAGAATGACCACTGGCTATGACATGCACTGCAGCAGCCAACCAGCCTGATCTGGGCCCTGATTTTCCCCTCCCCCCACAACCCGGCCAGCCCAGACCCTAATTAAGGGTGGGGCCGGCTGGCCAACTACCTTTGGCCCCTCTTCCTTGTTGGCCCAGCCCAATGGGCCCCCATCGGGGTGGGCCATCTGGACCCCACCTATGCACGAATTTGTTCACTGGGTCTCTAGTATAGGATAAGTCACTGATAAAAATGTACTATTTCATAACTTGCTTCTTTTCCATAAAGTAAATATCATTTCTTAGCCTTCCTATATAAAATGAATACTAACTGGAATATTTCTAACCCTTTTAATACTAGTAAACTATACATATTTTCTCATTTTGAAACATAATCTTTGAGCAATGATAGGTTTCTCCATCTAACCCAGAAGATGGTATTTCAGCTCTCAATCTCTGCTATTCAAGACTTTGGGAAGGCACTTGAAAAAGTGAAGAAGAGGTAACAGACAGGGCATGTAGGGGTGGTGGAAAAGAGTCATAACTCAAGATACTATAACTTAATTACCTCTTAACTTTCTATGATATAGCATGTATAAAATTCCACTAATTTTATTAGAAGAGCATGATTTTTGGTTTGAATAGACCAAAACAGAACAAATTAGTTTACAGTTTGCAAGCATTTTCATAAAACTTTTGCTTACTAGCTATAAACACAAGAGCTTGTATCTTTAAAAAAATAAAAATATCATTAAATTAAAAAGTCAGATTCAAGATGTTATACAGTTGTTCTTATAATATAATTCTCCACATTTTTATTGATATATAAACTAGTTTTAAAAAATTGATCAAATATGTAGGAACATAGAGATAACCAAATAGATAACATTGCTTTGTATTTTCCTTGCAATGAGAAACTGTACATATTTTGATAAAGGGGCACAACTCCACTCAGCAAATAGCTCTGTGTATTGTGGTGAATTCCTGAGCAATTACAAAACTTTTCTGAAATGCCCAGTGGTCTCTAGATAAATTCCTTCACCCTGTATGGTAACATGTCAGGTAGACGCATTTCCTGCTTTTATCTAAGCACTAAAAGAACCTTTGTGAGTTTGGGATGAGTCACAGTGTATCCCCTTTCTTACTATCAGTAACTTTTAAGCATAAAAGACAACATCGATATTTATTCTCTTAACTGAATTTTGCTCAGTACAAAATACACTTTGGCTCAACAAGTAATCAATAGCAGACTATCACTGAACACCAAAAACATGATATCTTTACACATATTTTAATTGCTTTTTCTTTAAAGAATATGGATTTTAATTCTGCTAGAATTTCCTGTGTTCTTCCACACCAGCGTCATAGGAAATCCTAATGTTCTCAAGATTTCTTTCATTTCATTGCACCTGCTTTTCAGGATCAACAAGTTAGTTTTCAAGCTTCAAGTCTCAAATCTAAAATACTTACTTGTGGGTGAAATAAGAATCCTGGAGAAGGTCTCAAGTATTTCTCTTTTAAAGCTTCAAGTGGGTCAGTTAGTTTTCTTTTCTCTACTCTGAAAGATTAAAATTAGATTTGGGATATGAATCAGACTCATATATCAATTACTACATAATCACTGACATTTAAAACAGCTCACAGTAAAGCAAATGGTAGGTTTCAGGGAAGCACACTAATAAAAATATAAAGACATCTGTTCAGTTCTTAAAGAATACTTATGGCACTTCTAGGCACGCAAAGAGAGACGGTCCTATTTATATGGAAAAATCCTATTGAATGACTAGTCATTATAATGAGGAAATATTAAAGAAAAATGAAGAGTTATGAAATCAGAGGCAACTGGTGATAAACCTGTACCTTTTCACTTCACTTTGTAGACAAAAATGCTTGGTGACTTTGAAATCGTGAGGACAGGGTTCATTTTGAAAATTGAAATCATTTTCTACCAAGAAGGTGCTCCCCCAAATATTCATTAATATCTCTTCCATATTTTCCAATAATGGCAGGAGAGTTTCTAAGCATACTGTACACTCTGCTAGCCACTCTTTGAGGTGTAAGCATCTTCTTTTGAATGCCGCTGCTGATAATCAGGACAGGTGAAGTGGGAAAGGAGGGTGGGAAGACGATGAGGATCTATTCAAAGATAGAGAGCGACATCCAAAACTTATATATATCGCCCTCTGCATTAGAAATGTTTGTTATTCTATTTTCTATTAAGCATATAGAAAATTACATGAGCTGAATTATTTATTTTACCAACTGTGGGTAAGTTTCTTTTAAAAGCTTGAATAAGTACACTTTTAAAATAGAATCATAATGAATAAAAACAGCTACCACTGCTTGAAATTTTATATATGCGAGTTTTGCATACACTATTTCACTTATTAAAATAAGAGCTCTTTTATCCTTTTGATGGGTGGAAAAAATATTTAAGACAGGAAAAGATGACATTTCAACCCAGTTCTCACACTAAAATGGGTGTATTCCTTTCACAAGTTTGGTAAAATGACAGGCTTAAGGTCTTAATTGAGGCAAATACCAGAGAGAAGATTGAGATAAGAGTAAGCAAAAATAAAGTTAGGAGGTGATAGACACAAATATAATAGATTAATGAAGGAACTGAAAGTCCATTTCATTGGGAGGGTCTAAGAAAGAGAGTCTGTGAAATTATCTTCACAAAGGATTTATTACTGAGTTGAAAATACAACTCTATGGCAATGTGTAACAGACTATCTATACACAAAACATGGCAGATCTGTTTTCCTTTCTTTTTCCTTCTCTAGTAATGGATTTGCCACAGGAATTAAAATAAAGATATAATAATTTTTAGAGGAGGAGGTACCCAAGCATATATACTGATGGCTCTGATATGTTTTTGGTAGTCCTTTTTTATTCCCCTTGTAATGTTCAAGTAAAAGTATCCTTAACATACTAGCAATGTTTCTTGTTTAATGTGTTGTAGATAATGTAGGTTGAAAAAAGTTTTAAATAATAAATTGTGTAACTCTAATACCTATTTCATAAATATTATTAAATGAAAGAATAGTTTGACTCTTATCCTGGCTGGGTAGTTCAATTAGACCATTGTCCTGATACACCATGGTTATGGGTTCAATCCCTGGTCAGGGAACATACAAAAATCAATTGATGAATGCATAGTAGAACAACAAATTGATTCTTTCTCTTTCTTTCTCTCTCTCTCTCTCTCTCTCTCTCTCTCTCTCTCTCTCTCTCTCTCTCTCTCTCTCTCTCTCTCTCTCTCTCTCTCTCTCAAATCAATTAAAAAAAGATTGCCTCTTCATAAAGGAGAACCTGACAAAAATATGTAAATACTTTTAGCTTAAATAAATCCAATAAAAAATATCTGTACCTTCCATTAACTCTTGATGATGTTCAAGATTTGGATGAGAAAATAAATGTGGAAATGGTAATATTTAAAATACATAATAAGCATAATTACTGTTATTCATACCTTTCAAAGAAAATGAGTATTTAAAAACTACATCATTCTGAATGGTCAGGTGCCTGTTACAGTATGCTGTATAACAAGCTTTTTATTAAGCATATACATGTCCCCCAAAGGGTTTTTGGATGCATTCAAGGAAACTGGATAATGAAAGCATTAAACAAAGATATGTTTTCTTAAAACAACCACTCACATTATATACAAAACATTTTTGTGATTAATATTTCACTTACTTGGAGCTCCTAACAGATTTATTTAGAAACAGAATATGAACAGTGTTTATCAAGGATTGTTGGTAAGTTAACAAAGCGTAAACTCTTGCTGTTCTGTGTCCCATCTCACTCCAAATAACCTGACCCATTTAAGTATCCACACATATTTGCATTAATCCGTCAGGAGTCTCATTCTTCCGCCACTTGACAACTTGCTTTAAATATGACTTTCCCATATTTTCCACTTTAAAAAGAGTGTTTAAAAATAAATTTATTGTCAAGGGAAAGAACTCTGTGGGTGTATTCCAAAACCCCAAATTCAGAGTCATCCAAAAATAAGTCCAAACTTCAACTTGCAGAATAAAAATGAATTTGCTTGCTCAAAAAACTTCACTTTCTGTTTTATTATAATCATTGAAATGGTTTGTTAAATACTGTAACTCTATACCGTAAACACTAGCTTTCACGCCTATGTTCATATTTAAACGTTTCCCCTCTACCCTTACCTGTAGATAGGGTCCATGAAGAAAGGAGTGGGTCTAGCATGCTGCAAGGAGCCATCTGATGCAGATCTTGGTTCAATGTTGCTTCCTTTCTTTTCCCCAAACACATGGTTTTTGCGAGGCTCAGTAAGCTTTGTCCCACTGGCTCTACTCCTACTGCCCATACTTAGATCCAGGGGCTGGTCTTGACTTGTAGCTGTCGTGGCTGAAGGCTTGGAGGGCACTGGAGTCAAGGGCTTCTCATCCTTTCGCTTAGTGGTGAGATCAAAGGGAGACTCAGAGCTTCCCTTCTGCAGTTTCTTTACTTCACTTGGTGATTGGGGTTCCATTTTCAAGGGTAACGATCTCAAGTCTCTATCAGGAAATGGGTACATTGACTGAGAGAATGCTGGAAAAAACGGGAGGGGAAACATGGAAGGATAAGGTAAAGCTCCAACTTTTTTGTCTTGCAGCCCCACCAGTCCTGTTGAACCAAAGTATTTTTCAGCAATAGAAGCAATAGCCTTTATAGAATCATTCACAGCTCCTGACACCGCAGTTTGCTCCTCTAAAGATGGTGAGAAAATGGAATGATTGCTGTATTCTTTCTTATTATGTATTGAAGCCAGATTCTGAAGAGGGCTTACTTTGTCTTTGAACATTTTACCATTTTCTTTAAATTTTTCTTTATCACTTTCAATGTCACTTTCCAGATCAGAGCCCGAGGTTGTTTCCAGGTCACTGCCACTTGGCGTACTGACATCATCAAGGTCACTACTCTCTGACTGGTCACTGATTTTCTCAAGGGGCCTCTCTTCAGAGGACCTCTCGGGCTGGAGCTCCACTGGCTTATTGTCCCCTACAGGTGGGTGTTTAGATAGTGCCTTCAAAATATCCTGTGTAGCTGGCAGTATCTGAGGATGTGTCATGAGGGGACTTTGACTTTTGTTTGTCTGTTCAGTACTTGATAGTCCTTTAACAGGAGAACTAGCAGGTATCAAAGGAGGCCTGTGGTACAAGCCGGAAGGAAACAGACCAGGGAAGCTAAAAGAAAATCCAGGAGCTGTTGGAAAGGTAAGACCAGCAGGATGCCTATTGGCACCAAAATAGTCAGCAAGGCCCGGGTTGGCATGACTCATATTAACCATGGACGTTTTATCCATAGCTGGGGTTCCAGGAAGTGAAATGCCTTGGCCAAAAAATCCACCTGCCGCAAAATGGTTCTTGCCCTCACAAAACCTCCT
Source organism: Murina feae (assembly GCA_004026665.1). Classification (NCBI taxonomy): domain Eukaryota; kingdom Metazoa; phylum Chordata; class Mammalia; order Chiroptera; family Vespertilionidae; genus Murina; species Murina feae. Next base: position 2,913 of record PVJC01039841.1, on the reverse strand, counting down.
GTGCTTATTTAAGGAAGACGTAGTGCTGAACATTTGTCCACAGTCTTTGCACTTGATTTGGGTTCTGCAATCAGCATGCATGCGCTTATGACGACAAAGGTTTGAAAACTGAGTATAGGATTTATGGCAGACCTCACCTGTGTGCAAACAACAAAAAAGAATCTCAGGCTTTATGGCAATTGCTTCTGAATTTAGCAAGTATCACAATTGGTTTACCCAAAATTTCAATTAGGAAGCCAGGACTAGATGTTGGAGGCACCAATCTGGGTGCTCCAAACACAGGAAACCCCATTTCACTAGATTCCAAAGCAAGGCATCCAACCTGACAAATGTCCTGAAGCAGCACAATTATTTCATATTTATAAAAATATTTTCTCATTCCCATTGCATAATATGTTGCATCATATTTTTGTCTTTGAATATTCCTGAAAAAGTCAAATCCCAGCATACACTGACTTCCCACCCAATTGCTACTCTAACAGAAACTTTCAAATTAGTGTCTTTAGGTACAACATGAAGCATAACAGGAACCCCTTTAACAGTTCAGACCATTTAAAGAATTCTATATTGTAGGCAGCAGAACAAAATAAAACAGCCTTCCCCTCAACCAGAAACTTCACCTTTATCCCCTCTCCCCTTGGGGGAAAAAGCCTGTGACTGCTCTACCATTATTTAATTTGAATTATATCATATGCTCTCATCATTCACACATCAAAGCCACACAACAATGCACATTGTGTATTCTGAGACATTTTTAACAATCATTTTCATGATTTCAGAAAGACTGACATAATTTACAATGGCTCTATTTTAAGCCTGCAGAGGAAACTAAATTGAATGTAGCCCATCCTGCATTGCTGGTTCCCATGAACTATGATCACGTCCTCTGACTTCCCCTCACACCACTGGTTGTGCTAACCTTCCTGCATTTATGAAACCCCTGTGCTTGGGAAACATGTCCACTTGTTGTCATATCTTCACTGGTTATCTCAGGGCTTGACTTCTCTGTGCTATAGCCAACTACGGTAAAGCGGGCGGGGGGGGGGGCGGGGGCATTGGGGAGGCACTCTGAATGCTCTCAGCAGGAAAGAACACAGCAGTGGGTGTGGCTGGGAAATAACCCTCTTCACTGAGAATTTGCAAAAAACAGTAACACATTTTCTCCTCGAATATGTGCAAACAGATCTCAGTATATTTTAAGACCAAACTCGGTAACCCTTGAGAAGTCCTTTGCTAGGTAAGAATCCCCTTACTTCATGGTGCAGCAGGATTATAGGGTCCCGTTTCCTAAGCACCCCACTTTTATTTTACTTTAGAAAAGATGAGCCCACTTTATATGGGAGCTTAATGTAAAGCTCCTGTGCAGGTTTAATAGATGCAGAAATATGATATACCTCCTTGGAAATTGTTGAAACAAATTTATAGAAGAAATTAAATTGAAGACAAAACATAACATTTATGGCTTTCATGTGTGGCTGTCCTTAAGCAGAGAGTGGCTGAGCCCCTGAGTCAAAGCAATAATAATTAAAAAATAAAACTCATGCAAAGGAGATTTTACAGACCTTCAGTCACCTAAAACTCACCCAGAAATTGAATGATCCCACATACCACCAAATAGGATGCAACCAAGTGATTCCATATCTAGCTCTTTTATTACTAACAGTTAAAATGCATTACCACATATATCAGTGTGCTTAGTAATATGAAAGGAGTTTTCAACTGTGGGATGATTCATAATAAGCATAATAAGCATCTTAACGGGAAGAGAAGTGAGTGATTACTTTTCAAATCATTATCTGGAATATATTGACCAGAGTCTCCTTTAAAAGTATATACTAGTTAACCATAAACAATGTGTGTGTGTGTGTGTGTGTGTGTGTGTGTGTGTGTGAGAGAGAGAGAGAGAGAGAATTTAAATAGTATATATAATTAAATTCTTTGATATACTAATCAAAACCATATGACATAGAGGGTAGAAGCAGGAGACTTTCACCAGTTATACTAATTCAGCTATGAGCAATAACAAGAAATAGTAAATGAAATGTTGGAATTATAAACGTACACTCATTAAGAGAGCGACACCTCCCCTCTGGCCATTAAAATGTCTTATGGGTATTCAACCAAGGTGGAAGTTTTTGAAGGGTTTGCAACTTGTTGGCAGAGGACTGTTGCCCTGTACACTTCTTTCTGAGAGCTCAGTGCATTTAGGAAAATCAAGAGCTTCTCTATATTGAAGTAGCAGAAGGTGCATTTGACTGCCCTGGCTGTCCCGTGTGACCTGGATGAGCAGTGTCTGTGAGCAATTTCAGGAACACAGCATCTGGGATGTTTCCTTAGGCAGAAGAATTGCTTTTCTCACTTGAAGGTCTGGCCCACCACAAACTACCAGGCCTCCAGGTAAACGGCTCAATTGATGTTGAAGTCTCTACTCTACTGTAATTTTCTCAGCAATAACGAATTAGCCAGCAGTTAACATTGCGTTTTTCTACTTATTAAACAAATTAAGAGGTATTTTGAATATATTCAGCCTATTAGAGCATGTGGTTTCTATTTGGGAAGCTGGAGGTTTCTGCAAAGCAGTGAGTAATTACCTTAGCGATGGTGACTTTGGGCTCAAGCTTGGCGGTGCACTGTAATAAGAGACAGTTGCCATAAACACACCAGTGGGGGTACAGCGTGGTGTGTGGCCTTCTGGTGAGAAACAGATATCAACTCTAGGTGAACCTCCTCCACCCCAAAGTCTCCACACCAACTCCTCTTTTGTTCTGAAATTACATGGCTATTATTCATAATTACCCCATGGTTCTCTGTCAGATTTTGTATTTGAAGAAAGCCATCTGCTATTTAAATTTACCAATAATTACTGAAAATAGATTCATGGGAAATCATTTGTGCAATCTAATTGGAAAGGGA
>PVJC01039840.1:0-16061 GCA_004026665.1 Murina feae | reverse complement strand
CGCGCCTCCGTACCTCTGTACTTTGCTTCTGCCGCTCCTCTGAGTCTCAGACTCTTCTCTAGTTGTAGGATTTTCACTCAGCCAGCCGTCCTGTGGGTGCGAGTGGTGTCCGTGTGTTCTTTTCGAGGTTTTTCTGAAATAGTTGTTCACAGCTGCATTTACGGTGTCCACCCTATGCCGCCATCTTGTTTCTCTCCAGGTTTCGACCTTTTAAAAATTGCTTTCCTGTGTATTATCTCATTGTCTTTCCATATCATTCTGTATAGTAGATCTCATGATTCTAGCTTTACCAATGAAGACATGAATGTCTGACATTCAGCAGTAGACAAACTCTGGGCGGGGAGGGAAGGGGTAGGGTACAGTCAGCTGTTCTTATGCTGCCAGAGGTCAGTGGTGTTCACCATGCATTAATGATTCAAAAATATCTGTTGCTCGTCTCTGCGTGTTCATCACAGTCTCAGATATTGTGAGGGTGACAGATAATACTGAACAGCTCAGAACATGCCTTCTGTGCCCTAGGAGGAACTTACAGGCACTAAATTCTTCCTACCTCTAGCCCTTCCCAAGTGCTATTTCCTTTGCCTGGATGATTCTTCCTAACCTTTTTAACTCTTCCTCACTTCTCTAGACTCCTTGAAGGGGGCATTAGCGTAGTCACTACTGTGTTCCCTGTGCCTAGCACAGTGCTTTATACATGGTAAATGCTCCATCAGGATTTGTTGCATGACTATTTGAACTTGGCATGTTATCTTGCTGTCTCTTGCTTCCCCTGTGGTCATTACAATTCCTTGGTGTCCTGTTGCAATTATAATTCAAATTTCTCCTGCACTTGGAGGCCATTCTGCTTCTAACTTTGAAATAAACTACTAAAAAGTAGGTGCGGCAGGTGGTCTTTCCCTGTGAGAATTTGTACTGAAAATCTGCCTAGACCTACAGCCAGTTCAAAATAGGAAGCGTTGATCAGAGACAACACTGGGAACTACACATCAAGCCTGATAGGATTTGCCAATTTAATTTACAAAAATTAACCAGTTTGCCCTGGCAGGGTGGCTTGGTTGGTTGGAGTGTTGTCCATTAGCCATGGTGGTGATTTCCAATCAAGGTACACTACTAGTTTTGCAGGTTTGATCCTTAGTCAGGGTGTGAACAGGAAATAACCAACTTCGTTCCTCTTTCATCAATATTTCTTTCTCTGTCTATCTCTATCTCTATCTTTTCCTTTCTCTCTCTCTGTAAAAAAAAGACATATCCTCAGGTGAGGATTTAAAAAATTAACCAGTTTTTAACTTTTCTACTAGGAATAATAGAATTACAAATTATGCCCTATTTGTAAGTCCAGACTTTCAGCTACATTATTAACATTCAGCATTTAATATCTATGGCAAAGTTAGAATAAAATTATTGCTTCCAAAGTGAGTAAAACATACATTTTAAAGATTAAATAGGAAGAAATCTCATAAATCCATTAAAATACTCTGATGTTATGTAGATAAAAGAAATAATATGTAAATACTTAATCTTATGAAACTTTGTCGTCATCATCCTCATCCTCATCATCCTCCTCCATTCAAACATCTTTACATTTCTGGCATGATCATGGGGTCCGGAAGATAGTGTGTATTCAGCAAATGTTTCTGAAATGAATGAATACACATACTCGACTGATACTTGACAAGAACTTCACAGCATGCAAAGTGAACAGTTTTCAGGCCATTATGCCATTTGAACCTATAACAACCGAGCTAGCTAGACAAAAGAATGATTACTAACTCTATCTTAAAAATGAAAAAAAAAAAAAAGCCAAAGGGATTAACTCATTTGTTCAAGTTCACACATAACTAGTGTGTGATAGGGTTCCCACTCACACCCAAGGCCTTGTGACTCCAAGTCTAGATGCTATTCTGGCTTGCCTTTCACACATACATTTATGTATGGTGTAAGGACAGACTTCTATAACCTGTTAAATGGCACTCAATATATTTTCAAATATCGGAATGAAATTGTTCTATTTTTTAAAAATTAGAGAATCACTAACCTAAATAAACATAGACATCATTAAAACAAATTTAGGACCTGAAAATAAATGAACACATTGTCATGGGACTAAAATGAGAGGAAACCACAGGGTGTGTGGGATAAAAATAACCATGCTGTTAGTGAACTGTAAGCCTCTCTCAGTCTGAAGGAGTAAATAATTATCACAAGAGGAAAGGGAAAATAAACCATAATTAAGCCATGTTGGTAATAGTGCTCCTCTCGGGATAATTATTTTTCTTTATTGCCTTCTAACAGTACTACTCTATAAATGATATAGAACGTTCTATTCTTATTTTTATAGCTATATTTGATCCATGAATTTTAAAACCTATGCTTTTGATAAGCAAATTGTTTTCTTAATCTGCTTTAAGCTTAGTAAAACCTTTAGATTTTACAGGAGACACTATAAACATTTTTAAACAACCACTGACTCATTATTTAACAAAAACAACAGACGTTGTTAATTCATTTAGCCCAACAATCAATAAACATCTAATAACTGTGAAGTAGTGGGAGCTGTGAGAGAGATAGAGTGGCCTGAGGGATGGGGGGGTGAGGGCTCTGTGTTACTAGTATTCTCCTGCAGAGGCTGGTAGTCCAGCCAAAGAGAAAATTCCTGAATTGAGTTGCAGGATGGGCTTCTTTCTTTGTTACTTTTTGGAAAATTTGTAACTGTCCTTAATTTAAAAAAAAAACTCTTCAATTTGCCTACAGAAAAATTATAGGTATCTAATCTAATAAAAGAGTAATATTGAAATGGACCATTTCTACAGGAAGCCTAAGCCATGCCCACCAGCCAATCAGAGTGGCTGTATGCAAATTGACCCAGCCAAGATGGAGGCCGGCAGTCACGGAGCTAGAGTAAACAGGCGGCTTCCATTGCACCAGGAGTAAGCTGTCTGCTGGCCAGCTGGGATGCTCTGTGCTCAACGCAACAACATAGTTGCAACATTGTTGCAAGTATAGAAGCCTCGGAGCTGAAGCAAACAGCAGGCTTCTGTTGCACCAGCGATGAAGGAAACTGCCTGCTTCGAGTCTAGTAAGGCAACATTCTTTCAACTATAGAAGCCACAGAGCTGAAGCCAACAGGAGGCTTCGTTATCTGCCTAGGCCTTGGTTTAAAGGAACAGTATCAATTATAGAAGATAAATAAACCCCAGAAACCTGCTTCCAACCAGCCTTGCTGGGACATTGGGTCAATGGGCGCTGTGGGCAGCCTGAAAGCCTGAAAACGACCCTCAGCCCATCACCCATGCTGGCCACACCCCAATGGGGTGAGGGTCCCCACTGGGGGGATGTGGGCAGCCTGAAAACAGCCCTCAGCCCATCACGCAGGCTGGCCACACCCCAGTGGGGTGAGGGTTCCCACTGGGGGGCTTTGCCAGCCTGCAAACAGCCATCAGCCCCTCACCCAGGCTGGCCAGGTACCCCAGTAGGGACCTGAACCCTGAAGAGATTGTGGCCAGCCTGAAAACGCCCCTCACCCCCTCACCCAGGCTGCCCAGGCACCCCAGTAGAAATCCAAAACCTGAAGGGGCTGTGGGCAGCCTGAAAATGGCCTTCAGCCTGTCACCCAAGCTGGCCACACCCCAATGGGGTAAGGGTCCACACTGGGGGGCTTGGCCAGCCTGCAAACAGTCATCAGCCCCTCACCCAGGCTGACCAGGCATGCCAGCAGGTGGACATCCCCAGAGGGGTCCCAGACTGTGAGAGGGCACAGGCCAGGCTGAGAGACCTCCCCGAGTGCACACATTTTTGTGCACTGGGCCCCTACTAATAAAATAAACAACCTAACATTCACTGAGGGCAACCAATCAGGAAAAAAGAAATCTTTTATCAAGAATTCACAGCTGATGCCCTAACCACTTTGGCTCAGTGGATAGAGCTTCAGCCTGCGGATTGAAAGAATTCACAGCTGAGGAAAGTACAATTGGGTGAGTATACAATGTAGTCCAGAGCTAAAGAGGGGACCATTATTCTTAAAACTTAGTGGAGTGTGGAGCTCTGTGAGGCATTGGGTAGAAAGCCTGGCTGTGGAAAAAACTTTGACTGAAATAACTAATATACATGACAGCGTATGTCTCAGTGAAAATGCACCAGTATCCCCGCTATGAGCTCATTTTATAGATATGGCCTTAGTGCCATCCAAACACTGGGAAGACAAGAGTGTGGACCAGGTTGAAGCTTCTGGAGATGATTACCAGCGGAGAAATGCTTCTATAGGAGGTGGGATGGGGGAGGGGCTGAGAGGCTGGGGAGGCTCCCACTTCGCATGCCTCCATTTCTATGTGAACTGGGATGCCCCTCCTTCCCCTCTTTAAAACCCTTCCGTGGCAAACCACTGCATTCATGACAAAATCTGAAATCTTCACTATGGTTTCAAGGCCTTGCCTCACGTACTCACACCACAATGGAACTCTTCCAGTTCTTCAATTCCAGTGAGCTCTTTTAACTTGATGCTTCTTCAGATGCGGCTCCTTCCACCTGAAATGTTGTCACCTGGCTAATTCCTGTTCATTCAATAGATGTTGGCATAAGTATTCTTGCTTCGGAGAAGACCACCCTGACCTCCACCTCACACCATTTGTCTTAAATCCAACCTATAATGCATTTACATAGAATATGGCACTTTATTTCATGGCATTTATGACAACCTATTTGGATTTCTATTTACTATAGTATATATGTGGGTTAGTATCCATGCACTCATAAATCTTCTGGCACTGACCACTGAGAGGGCCTAGAAGTGTAGTTAGCACCCACGTGTTGGTTTCTAACAAGGATTCCTGGAGAATGACTGAGTCTAAGGCTGAGGCAGGAAATACACAGGAGGGGCCTGATGCATCTTGTAGTGACAGAAAGCAAAGAAATGCTTTTAAAGATGGTGATAGGTGAAAAGGACATAGTAGTCAAACTGGAATAGCTCCCAGGAGCCAAAACTGGAACAATCTGAGAAACATCTCTAAGTAAATAATGATAGCACTGGATTATAACCTAAAGAATAAAAGAAACAGCTATGAATCCATACTGATATAAATGATTGAATACATGAGCAAATTACTGGAAGGGACAAACGTTTCCTACAGAAGAATTACAAATAATAAATATAGTTGCTCCCTGCTCCAGGAAGTAGAGCTTAATTCCTCTCCCCTGGAGCACATGTGGGTGAGACTTAGTCACTCACTTCTAAGTAATAGGATGTGAAAAGAGAAAAAATAGTAAACTTACAGTAAAGAAATCTGACATGCGCTACCTTCACTCAGTGATTAAGGTTAACATCACCAGTGATAAATCACGTTTACAGCATGTATCCTTGACATGATATGATAAGAAGGGCACTCCACCTTTATATTATTCACCCCCAAATCCATAACTCCAGTTTATTTTGAGAAAGCATCAGGAAACCCAAATTGAGGGATTTCCTACAAAACACCTGACCATCGATTTTTCCAGGAGTGTCAAGGTCATAAACAACAAAGGGATTCTGAGAAACTGTCGACTAAATGCAATGTCCTGCCTGGGATCCGGAACAAGAACACCAGTGGGAAAACTGGCAAAGTCTATTGAAGTCTGTAGTTCAGTTAGTAGTATTGTACCCATGTCAATGCTAGGAGAAGCAAGAGGAAATGTGTATGGCGATTCTCTACCATTTCTAACTATTCTGTGAAACTATAATTACTTTAAAAATGAGAAGTTAAAAACATTTTCTTCCCCTAAACTAGATCTCCATGAGCAGGGATCATCTCATAGTGATACTGTATGTCCAGTCCAAACAGGGATGGACGCTGGATACGGCTGTGGGCTCTGGAGCCTGGCTGCAGGCTTGGTTCCTGGCTCTGCCACTTGTGAACTACGTTACTAGCAGATTTCCCATGTCTCAGTTTTCTCATCTATAGAAAGGAATATAAAGCGGTTGTGACATTGCTTAATAGGTGTGAGACACAGCTAGCTGTGCAGGGTTGGCTATGATTGATAGAATTCCTATTTACTTTGTATCACTGTTAAATGAATGAATGACGAAAGATCTTTTGCTAAGAGAATTACAAGTCAATTAAAGTCAGGAAGAGAATGTTTGAGGAAGTTCAGGGTAGGGTACAGAGTAGTATGAATGGAATGGGGGCTCCAGAAGGCACAGTGAATAGATTGGCATAAGGATGGCAAAGTAAGAATGAAGTCTGGGGATGAGGCAGGGAGCAATACTGACATGGAAGTGTGTCTAAGGGCCTTATATACTGAGTGGTATTACAGGTTGACAAAGAAGGTTGGTTAGCTTCCCCGGGGTATTTTGCCCTTAGATAGGTTTCCCACTCTTCCCTGCTCTGCTCTGTAGTTGCTGTGGCCGAGCCCTGTAGGTGGCCTTTCTCTCTGACTATGGCTGAAGGGAGGCTTTGGGGGAGAGGGGTGGGAGAGAGGGAGGGAGAAACCAGAGTGTTTTATCCCTTTCTTCTCTGTTGGGCAAGGACTCCAGCAGCCAATGCCTCCATGCACAGTCCTGCCTGAGTCTCAGCTGCTTCCCTCTGTAACTATTCTCTGGGTTGCCTCACTGTCCTTATTGGACCCTCTGTTCCTCCTTTATTTGTATAACTTTTTCCTGATTTTGAAACCCCTGTTGTGGATGCTCAGGTGGCTTCTATTTTCTGGTTAGCTTCTCACACAAGCCACAATGAAGTTCCCTGTTTTCTAGACTGACTACAACTCTGGGGAAAGGTTTTGCAGTACTGCCATACGCAGGGACACTGGCTGTTTTCCTAAGTATCTGTTGCATAGTCAGCGTGCTGTCACAGTACTGCAGATATCGGGAAATTTAGAAAGAGGTGCTGGTAAAAGCCTGCTTAGGATTACTCAAGTAACACTGCCCTCTAGACAGTCCCAGGCAGATCTGAAAAATCAGAACCTCCGTGACACAACAGCTAGTCCCCATGGGGTTATCTGGGCAAACGAACATCCCCTGCTTAGAAGTATGAGAGCCAGAGCAGGGTAACCGCAACACTCCAGCCCTTTAAGTAAGTCTGGCTTACTCATCCTGGGACTTCATACAAGAAATGTTACTGTCATCAGCATGTTGTCTCTAACATTCATTTAGACCACATCCCCTTTGAGACTTTACTCTCTGTCTTCCTTCTGTGGGCTGCACAGCCTAGCTCACATCTATTCCTCACCTGGGCTGTATGACTAACAATCTGGCTTGGCCGGCTATCCTACCCTTGACCTTGGTGTCTCTTCTAGAACATCATTTCAAAATTTGTCTTCCAGCTTCTCACACAGCATTGGACCCTACTTCCATATCCCACCATGTTTTCCCTCTTATTTGAATTTACCCTTAAAAATAGGAAACCAAATGAAAGACAGGGTGGGAAAGTCGATGATGAGATTGGCATCACAGTCAGGCTAGTTTAAAGCAAGGAGGGGTGTAGGTAAAGCATTAGCTAGGATACTGTTGTGTAATTAGAACCTAGACCCTGGGTGTGGATGTGGTGACAATATATGGGAAATCCAAGATATTCCTTTTAAAGGGGATAATAATGGCAATGATATTTCATTATAAAAGACATGTTGAATTGCAGCACACCTACTAGTAATTCATTCCTTTTAACCTTCTTCAGATGTTGCATACACATCCTTGCCTACCTGGTGGACAGCAGCAGTGACAGGTAAGGTTTTCCAGTGTGAGGAGGCTTTCCTCTTCCACAGTTTTCACCAGCTACCCCCTCAATCATTTGAACTCGCCAGTAGGCATTTTCTCATTCTTAGGGAAAGGACTTTGAAAAAGCAGTTTTATGACAAGCCTGCTCTTTTATCCTTCCTACCATACTTAGTCCCCTGAGCAATTCCTGTAAAGAAATTCTAGAATATCTATGGAAAGAAGTATTCTATGGTTATCAAATGTTGATTGTTGCACTTGAAATGTATACTTTTAAAAACACTACCACTAGCTACTATAATCCCAGTAGTGCTCACTTCCCCAGAGGTGGCTCTCTGATGAAGAATAATGAAATCATTTGTCATCACAGGCTGCTCAGCCTAGAAAGCAGCCTTTTTTTTCTTTTTTTTTTTTTTTTAAGCTAAGGATCAGGAAGAAAATGGATGGAACATGTTATATTGTGAAGAGCATGTATTTTGCATCCACGCAGACCTAGTTGGAGTCCTGGCTTCACTATTCACTGGCTCCATGACCATTGTTCATTTTCTTAACTTCTTTGTACTTCAGTGGATTCATCTATAAAAATGAGGATAATAGTATGTCCCTTATATTTCATTTTAAATTTAAATAATTCTGATCTGGCATGTATGCATTTAGTGGCTCGTCATTGTTGGCGGTGGTGTTGTGTATTTCTGGAAGGATACTCTCTCTCATTCCTGTTCCACAGCATCCCATCCCAGAGCCAGCAGGAGGCTGCAGCCACGGTGAGATGGCAGCGGTTCTTAATACCAGCTGCGCTTTTGAATTATTTGGGGAGAGCTTCAGACATACCAATGTCAGGCCACATCCCGGGACAGAATCCCTGGAGATAGAATCCGTGCTCACCAGGTAATTCTGAGGTGGGGCTGGGAGTGAGAATCACCTAGTTAGAGGAACTAGGGATCTGACATTGGAAGGTGGGATGGTTGAGTGTGATATTTACTATGACCCAAAAGCCTCTGAGAGTATTTATCAAGTGCAAGCTACTATGATTAGTTATTCTTATTGATACTCGGAATGTCATTCTTGAAAATGAGAATTGTAATTAGAGTATGAGAAACAATAATTTTTAAAACACTGAGTTAAGTTTTTATATAAATACAAAAAGGTTGTAGGGAGAGTGAAAAAAATGGAAGGTTTAAAAGGCTAACACATGTTACCCCATTCTACATTTACAGTCATAAAAGTTTTTTTAACCACTTCCTTACCAACTCAATCACTGTTAAAACAAAGTCAACATTGTATTTGCTTCCTGTCGATTTTATAAGCTTCCAGAAGTTTCCTGGTAAGTCCCTGTACTAAAAAGAGCAGGTGATATCAAGGCCAGATCCATGTTCCTGCTATAAATAGCAGGAAGTCTATGAAGTGTTTGTTGGAAGATGAGCAGGATTGAGCATATGGTTGAATACATAGAAGCACAATATGTTCCCCAGCACCACACAACACCTGTGTAAAACAATTATGCCATCTGTTAACAAATTAGATTAAAAATTATTGTGTAGATGTTAAGAAGGAAAATGTACATTTGCACAAAAAAACCCCACATGTTTGCTATTAACATAATTCAACTGTATGGTTTTTTCAAATCCTTTTTGACTGTAACAAGTGTTCATCTTCTAGTGTATGCCCACACTTAAAAAGAAAACATTAAAATACTAAACCAAAAATCTTAGAAGCATATTACCAAAAAGATAGTATTACAATTTCTATATAATATCGGAATTTATATCAGCTCCACTATCAAGCAACACCTGAAGTTTATATTTGTAACTCCATGTGTCACAACATAGCTAATGTGAGATATATTTCTTTAGGTATTTGCTTGGTCTCAAGGAAAGAGCTTTTTAGTCTTTTTATTTAAAGTCTTAACAATATGTTCAGATTGCCTGTGATGTGTGTGTGTGTGCGTGTGTGTGTTTTAGGGTTACAGTGTACACAAGGAGGGAAGGTGAGTGGGACCTTAGGTGTGTGTGACCAGGGAGTGTTCCGTTACAGAGAGGAGAAAGACTTCCCAGTTAGAAAAAATGGAAATGCTAAATTTTAAAAAATCACAAGGAAATGGAGGATTGTATTATTAGTTAGGACTTGACACATGCTATCCCAATGGCTTAATGTCAGTGCTTCTAAAGCTCCAATTTAATTTAACTGAAAGGACAGTTTAATTTAATTGAAAGACTTCGTATAATGCATTTCTAAATAGAGGTCTTATTTGAGCCTATTTTTCATGTCTAGTTTAGACATGAATAATTAGTAACATTAATTTGCAAGACAATATTTGAATTAGTAAAGTAGTGAATGCAGAAAATTGAGATAGTGGTGAATAGTGTTTTATTTCTATAATTAGATAAAACAACCAGAGTTCATTAAGTCATCATTAATTTGCCTAATAAACCTCCTTTTCACAAGTAACAAAAAATAAACATTCATACAAGTCAAATCAAAACCTTAAAAACTCTTGGTTATTTAGGGTCCAACTGTGGTGGTTCCTTACCAGTGCAATAAAATGCTCTGTGCAGAACTTCTCTGGTGGGTCAAGTCTTGGAGATGCTTCACAATGTATCTCTCCAGGAGATTCACAACCCACTCAGCATATTAAGAGTACTCTAAGATATTCTCTAATAATGAAGTCTGTTTAACTGAGTTGACATCACTCTTTTTTTTCCAAGTAAAATCTATTTTTATTCTGGAAAACGCTGTTGGCTCTCAACACAACCGCTCCTTCCTCCTCTCCCTTTCTCACAGAACCATGATGTCATTGGAACAGCAATATGCCCAGTACCAGGGTGTCATGAGTTCTCTGAGCCAGTCTTGACAACCCCACCGAGTAGGCTGCGCTACAGAACCTGGCCAAGGAGACCTAAGGAGGAGATTGCTGGGAGGCTCTTCCTTGACAAAAAACAAACAAACAAATAAACAAAGGCATAGAGAGAAAGTCTTGTTATGCTTTGGATGCTGTTACGTGAAAAATAAATGCCTCTAAAGGTGGCAACATCTTGCAACCAGGAAGTAACCAACCTGAAGTCAAAAGCCAGCTGGCGGAGACCAGGGAGATAGAGGATAGAAAGGGCTTGGATCTTTGACGGAATTGTTAAAGCCAGAAGTCAACTTGATGACTGCTTGTCTGTATTTCTTAATAAGGCAACAAATAGCTTATCATATAACCACTGTCAACTAGGGTATTATCACTTGTAGCTAAACACCATATCAACTAATAATCTCTTGGAAAGCTCAGGAATAGAATGAGTGTCCTTCTGACTCTTGGGAGATTAAGTGTTAAACACACAATAGTGGGGAAAGGAAGCATGATGGATTATTCAGGGATGGGACTAAAGGGAGTAATTTAGTTAGAAGTCTTATCCCAAGCAAGACGGAACATGCTGTTTTGATCATGGCAAACTTAGCCTCAGATGGGTCAGTGTGGCCCTAAGAGTAGAGAAGTATCAGTAATAGAAGTTATACCAATAAGGATATGAAAGACCATGTTGAGGTAAGAAAAATCTTAAACCCCAGTTTTTTCCACACCAAGGATTTATGTCTCAATCTATGTTTGTTGTGGACTTGTTGGGGGATCTGCTCTGAGGCATCTTCACTCTGGACCCCAGCTGAGGGAGAATCCTTATCTGTACATTGCTGGCTGCTATTTAGGAGAAAAGAAAACTCTGGGGTCCCTTGCACTGATAATCAAAGACTTGGTCCAGAAATAACACCCATCCTTTCTCAAAGTTCATGAACTCATCACAAGAGGCCACTCAACCACAAGGGGCCCGGGAACAGAGAGCACACAGAGAACATCTCCTATGGCTATCTTATATCAGCGTATTTGGCACAGCAGTGGAAGTTTCTAGCCAGAAAGTATGCTTGAGTGCCCTGGATTCGCTCTGGGAGGTCTGTCTGGGCAGTGGCGCAGCCCAGGAGGCTGGAGGATTACTGAGGTGGATTTGGCCCAGGGGGAGAGAGCCAATGAGCACTAGGTAAGTATCGGGGCTCCACCCAAGGAGCCTGCAATTCAAGACAGGGCTCTGGCCATAAGGGGGAAACTGAAAGACAAATCAATCACTCACTTTCCCTTGCTCTTTGCTGAATGCAGGTAGATAAGCCTTCAGTACTGTTTGTCTTGAGGTAGGACATTCTGGGGACAGGTGGGATGGGAGAGCTGATTCATAAGTCACAGTAGCAGGAAGAATTTCATCCACCTATGGCTGAGGGCTGAAGAAGAGCCAAGATTCTATCCAGGGAGACAGTTTTGAAAGTCAAATTTGAGGGGAGTAGTGAGGCCATAAGAAAGAGAATAAGTAGGTAAGGCCTTCCTGTACCATAAGATGCAATGCAAGGTATGCGCTGTGACAAATGCTTAGGAAGAATGCCTTGAACCAGTGAGAGGACTCATTTCTCTTCGTGCCTGGTGTAAGGATAACTGCAATTCAAGGGGGCATTCCAGATTGGACCAATATGTTCGTATTTTAGGGGAGAAGCCTGCACTTTGGCCAGGTTTCAGGTGCCTAAACGTAATGAGGGAAAGAGGAACTCCAGACTCACCGGCTAGGGAAGGGCCAGGGATGGCTGGGCTGGGTGTGTACGGCCTGGCTTACTTCAGAGTTGGAGCAGAGCCAAATCTTCAGGGGACAGGCCCCCAGTACCTGCGGTTTAGCAATGCTGAGAAAGGCAGGGCTAGAATGTTTCCGCTTTCATCATTTCCAGGTGAGTCTTTCTAGACAGACCTACCTTACTGGCCTCCCTGGGCCTCTGGCAGGACCTGTCCACTGAGTGCAGATCGATAAGCCTTCCACCTGGTTCTTCATCACACTGGGCACCCAGCATGAGACTTCTATGGTTGTTCAAGCTCTTTCTACATGTGTCCCCTCCCTCCTCAACCAGATGCTGGCCCCTTTATGCACCAATAGGAACTATTCCAGGACTCTTGCCCGAAGGGGGAAACTGGAAAAGTAGAACCCGATAATGGTTGGTTGTCACTGGTGGAACATAGAAGTTCATCTATAGACATTGGATATAAAGTTGTCCAACTTGACCAGGATTAACTTCTAGAAATCCTAGTGAATAAAAATGGAATGGTTGAGGAGAAAAATCAATAGTTGTTGCACTTAGATTTTATAGCAGGCACTGTGCCAGGCATTAGGAAGTATCATCCAACTTCTTTTCTCCCACTTTATAGGTAAGGAACAGAAACTCAGAGGTTAACTAGCTTGCATGAGTTCATACACTGTGCCCATGAGTAAGCAGTGAGGCTGTGAGCTGAAGGCAAGGCCCAGGGGCTGCCAATAGAAATTGAGGCTTTCTCACATTACCTGTGCTGCCAATAGAAATAACATAGAACTCTGGTCAACCAATGAACATCAGAAGGAACCTCTCAGATGTATATGTACCTGCTAAAGTGGGGAACCATGGAGGGGAGAGCAATTAGCAAATTAGTGCATCACCCTCTGATACACAAATAAGCTAGTTGAATTTATTTTGGCAGAAACAGCGGAGTAGTCCTGCCTCCACATCCTAGCTACTGGATTATGGGACAATTACCTAAACTCACAGAACCATGGATTTTGTATTTGTAAAATGGGATCCCAAGCTTTGTTGGGCCAACCTCATTAATTTACTATTGGGGAGCAGCTGAGATAATATATATACAATCACTATGGAAATGATAAAGAAATATTCAAGTAAAGGCATCATTATTGACTTTGCCTAAATACCAGAGGTTAATAAAACATTTCCCATTTTGTATGTATTAAAATTATACAGCAGAGAACCATGCCCGCCTTAGATTTTAAAAAGGAAACACTTCTAATCAAGACTTCAAGCATGACTTAAACAAATAAAAAATTAGGTCTTTAGAAGCATTTATTCCAATACGTAATTTTAAATGATTTTATACTCGGATGGAAATTAACCATACAATGAATGGGTGTGTTCATGATAAATTGAGAAAGCTGGATTTATTAGCCGTCGTCTTTGCTTTTATTTAAGTTACTTTTGTTTTCCTAATTTTACATAATGGTCAAATATTCAGAAGTACTGGGAGAAACATCCTTTTTAAAAATGTAGTTTTTCTAAGTTCTCCTTTTAGAAATTAGAAAAGAAAAAAACTTTTTATATTCAAGACTTCCCCCCCTATTCCTGTCAACAGCAGTTAAGTGTATTTATGGAGACACGAGACGGCACAAAGCCTCTTCTGTAATTCGTCAGAAGGCCCCTCTGAGGCATAGTCACATTACAGAGCTCCACTCAGACATTAGTTTCTTGTTCAGCGACAATGTCCTTCATGTGAAATCCTTTGATGGTGATTATTTGTAACTATGCTCTTGAATTCTGAAAGCACATGGACCCTAGTGAACAATGGGCATTTCCAGATCACGAAGCAACTGGTTTCCCATTAGAGATCATACAGGCAACGGTCTGCAACAACACCAAAAATTCACAAAAGTTTTCTGAGCTTAAGTGACAACCCGAAATGAGGTGTGTGGTTATGCATGCCTGTGTGTGTGCATTGGTGTGCATGCGTGTGAATCCTTAGGTATAAGGTATAACATTTTGTACCCTTCACGATCATGTCACATTTTTAAGTTTTCTATGTTTCTTCAATGAAGGCACATTAATGCATATCATAGGCTGACCTGAAGTGAGATATTTGGGAGATATTCTTAGTTCTATCAGTCTTCTTTGGGCAGAAAAAAGTCTTATGTTTGTGTACTTATTTATTGAGCACCCACGCATGCCAGGAACTGTTTAGGTGCAGAGAACACTAGCCCTAAGAGGGCCAGTCAAAAGCCCGCTGGCCAGTGGCAGAGATAAATAAACCCGAATAACATGACTGTCTCCAGGCCTGTCCTAGACAGCACACCACGTTAACATGAAGACCTTGATGTTCCAGCCTGTTACCCTCACCTGTGGGTTGGTGGTTGGTACCTTCTCAAAGCTGGAAGCTTCCAGGGATGTCCCACAATATCTGCACTGCTCCCCTTGGAACCTGGACTCCTTCATCCCTCACTTCTTAAGGTAACTGACAACAACATAGACTGTTCTGCATATAAAGGCCACCCAAGTCGGGGTGTCCCCATGAGAGGGCGTCCCTTCTGGACACTTCCTTTGGAGTCCAGCACGCTCTGGCTTGGGGTCCTGTGGTGTACTGCAGCTCTGCAGCCTCTCACACCATTCTGTCACCTGGGTCTTTCCCCCTCCCCCCGCTTCTCCCCCCAGCTTGTGTTCTCTCAGGCTGCTTGGGAAGTCAGGCTTACGTCCTTCACATGTAGGAAGTATTTGTGACCCAAACTAAAACCCCAAGGTGTCCTTTGGCACCATGATTGGCTGAGCAAGGCTGGCTTCAACTGCAAAGAAAAGCTTTCAGTGGGCAACAAAACAAAACAAAAACCCCACAAACTGCTCTGGCTGCACTGTCATCCCTATTCATAGGTGCTAAATGTACTTCTATGTTACATGAGTGCCTTCACTAAAGCCTCCTTTCCCAGTGCAAGAAGGTGAGTGTGGGAGTCATGGAAGTTTTTTATCATCGAGCTGCACATGGCTATAGAAAATCCACAGAGACATGTACATTTCCTGCAAACACTGGTTTTGTGGTAGGAACCAGAATTCTTTTCTCCGGGATTAACCCGCTAGCCAGGTGGCACAAGGAGAGCACTGAAGAAAGAGCATTTGTGGGTGCCTATTGTCTGTGAGGCATTGTGCTCGGGGCTTTGGGCACCGTTCTTTCTCTGAATCCTTACTCCAACCCCGGGAGGCAGGCAGCAGGCTTACCCCACTGACAGAGGGGGAGACGGAGGGCCAGAGGGTTGGCATCTCTCCCAGTAGTCTTTCAGCTCTTCTTCCAGGCTGCTCCTCACTGTGGAGATGCCAGAGGATTTCTAGGGTTCCCATGTTCCTTGCCTTATCTCTGTGTTTTCCTTTTCCTGTAGAGCAGTGGGAACCCTCAATTAGGTTTTGTTTGGATCTGAGTTGCCTGAGAGAATGACAGCACCCAGGGCTTGTCACCAGGACTGGCATGAGCATGGTAACCAAAGAGCAGTTGGTGGGCAGGATTTCTCTCCAGTGGACACAAGGGGGCGAACCCCGAAGCTTTGACCCCACAAAGATCTGGATGTGAATCAGCTGAGAGATTCTGGGCAAGTGGCTGATCTTTTCTGAGCCTCAACTTTCTCAACTGGAACGTGAGGTTAGGCTGCCTATCTCTCAGCGCTGCAGGGAGGACTGGAGAGAGATCATACAGGGGGGACCTGGGAAATGGTTGGCAATCATTCACCGTCACACATGGGTTCTCAGCCATGCGCAGCTACTGCATTCAGCACTGCTTGACCGGAGCAGGCCGTGCCCCCCCCCC
>PVJC01039839.1:0-16034 GCA_004026665.1 Murina feae | reverse complement strand
CTAATGCCCCTCCAAGGGCCTGGACAGCTGCCAAGCAGGCCACCGACCCCCTGCCACCTCTTTCCCACTCCCCGATGCCCCGCAAAGGGCCTGGACAGCTGCCAAGCAGGCCACCGACCCCCTGCCACCTCTTACCCACTTCACTGTGCCCTTCAACCCTGCCGCCTCTTTCCCACTCACGGGTCCTGGGTCCTGCGCTGTCCTGCCCTGCAGCCACTCTGTGCACTCGGGAGGCCCCTCAGCCTGGCCTGTGCCCTCTCGCAGTCTGGGACCCCTCGGGGGATGTCCACCTGCTGGCGTGCCTGACCAGCCTGGGTGAGGGGCTTTCAGGCTGCCCACAGCTCCCATTGACCCAATGTCCCAGCAAGGCTGGCTGGACGCAGGTTTTTGAAGTTTATCTCCTATAATTAATACTGTTCCTTTAAGGCCTTGGGTTATCTTCTATAATTGATACACTGTTCCTTTAAGGTGGCCTTCTAACTGCAGCCTCCTCTTTGCTTCACCTCGCAGCGTCTATAATGAAACAATTGTTACTTTTACTGGTTAGGCCCGGGCTGCTCTTTCCTTCAGCTCCCGAGGATTCTATGATTGTTACATTGTTTCAAATCTGTGTTTCGCTAGAGGCAGTTTGAGCGGAGCGGGCGCAGCTTCACTTTCGCTCCTGCCGCAATGGAAACTGCCATTTACTCAGGTCCGTGAGTGGCGGCCGCCATGTTGGCTGGGCTAATTTGCATACAGCCGCTCTGATTGGCTGGTGGGCGTGGCTTACCCTGTCTCGGAGAAACGGTTAATTTTAATATTTCGCTTTTATAGAGTAGATTTTTTTAAATATTTGTATTGATTTCAGAGAGGAAGGGAGAGGGAGATAGAAACATCAGTGATGAGAGGGAATCATTGATCGGCTGCCTTCTGCACAGCCCCTACTGGGGACCAAACCCACAACCTGGGCATGTGCCCTTGATTGAGCCAACCAGCCAGGGCTCAAGTCTCCTTCTCTTATGTGTTCCTGTCCTTGTTTCCTGTCTGGGATCCTGGCAATTTCCTATCACATCATCAGCCAGCAGTTCCCACCAGCCGTGGGCACCAAGGTCCAGGTGGTGGTGCTGGGGTTACTGATGGAGCCACAGGAAGCACCCATCACTCCAAGTGGCTCAGCTCTCCCTTCCTGAACACGCCTGCGTCCTGAGACGTGGACAGGGTCATTTCTGGAAAGGGATTCGGTTCCGTGTTCTGTGTGGATAGCAACCAGGGCTCAGCCTCCCCCACAGGGGCCTTGGAGCCGGGAGAGTTCAGACCAGTCTTGTGAGAGTGAAGGGTCAACATTACAGCTATGAAGTAGCAACGAAAATAACTTTATGGTTGGGGGTCACCACAACGTGAGGAACTGTATCTAAAGGGCCAAGTGATTGAGAACCACTGAGTCAAAGGGTCTGGTCGGGGCTCCAACCTCCCACTGGCTCTAGGGCCCAATAACCAGAGCTCAGAGGTCAGCCCTGAGTGTTGGTGGCGCGAGAAGGACTCCAGGGTGAGTAGGGGTAGAGGTGGCAGTGGGGGGGAGAGGGGGAAGGTGATGCCTACGCATGCAATTGTGCATGTGTGAGTGCATGAGTGTGTGTGCATGAGTGTGTGCGTGTGTATGTGTGAGTGCGTGCACGTGTGCGTGCGCGTGCATGAGTGTGTGCGTGTGTATGTGTGAGTGTGTGCGTGTGCATGCGTGTGTTTCCTCTGGTTCCCAGAAGCCCTCCACCTGAAGGTGAGTCCCCCGCTGCTCCCTCCGAGAGCTGTTACCAGGCCCCACTTCCTCCCCTCCAACCCCGAGGACCCCCCAGATTCTTTTCTCTGCAGCTCTTTGCATTTGGCCCTCTCAGGGCGGCCCCCCTGCCTCTCTGTCTGAGGAGAGCTGGCTGCCCCTCTCACAGCTGCTGGCACCCTGCAGCACCCTGAGGTCCCCGTGACGCTGCTTCCACATCTTTCCCTCACCCAGGCGTCCTCAAACTATGGCCCGCGGGCCACATGTGGCCCGCCGAGGGCATTTATCCGGCCCGCCGGGTGTTTTTGCCCCCGCTGCCTGTCCTGCTTAAAATATGTGCAGTGTGCATAGGAATTTGTTCTTAGGTGTGTGTTTTTTTAACTATAGTCCGGCCCTCCAACGGTCTGAGGGACAGTGAACTGGCCCCCTGTTTAAAAAGTTTGTGGACCCCTGCCTCATCCCCTCCCACCCCCGCGGAGGAATGGCCACTTGCAGGAAGATACTTGTTATCTGGCATTTTGTGGCCCTTGAGTTCTTGGCATCAGAAGAAACGAACCTCAGGGTCCTTGCTTGGAAAATCAGCCCTTGGAGGCAGCCAAGATTCAGATCCATTAGCTACCTATTTCCATGCTGGCTCCCCTGCCATTTGCCAGTACCTCCCTTTTTGAACACAGACACCCTCAGGCCTTCCCTGCAGCCTTGGGCGTTGGGGGAGAGGGGAGTTCTTCAGAAAGGAGATTTTGCTTTGGTGTTATTTAGTGGGTTTGTATCTTGTAAATATCCTTGATCCAATGGGTGGCCTCTTTATCAAAAATGCATCTTGAGTCCGGCCTGTGTGGCTCACTGGATGGAGCATTGGTCTGTGGACTCAAGGGTCCCAGGTTCGATTCTGGTCAAGGGCACATGCCCAGGTTGCAGGCTGGATCCCCAGTAGGGCGCGTGCAGGGGGCAGCTGATCAATGATTCTCTATCATCATTGATGTTTCTATCTCTCTCTGAAATCAATAAAAATAGATTTTTTTTTAAAATGCATCTTGCCCTAACCGGTTTGGCTCAGTGGATAGAGCATCGGCCTGCGGACTCAAGGGTCCCAGGTTCGATTCCGGTCAAGTTCGTCTATCTTGGTTGCGGACACATCCCCAGTAGGGGGTGTGCAAGAGGCAGCTGATCGATGTTTCTCTCTCATCAATGTTTCTAACTCTATCCCTCTCCTTTCCTCTCTGTGAAAAAATCAATAAAATAGATATATTTTTAAAAATGCATCTTAAGCCTGGCCAGTGTGGCTCAGTGGTTGAGCATCAACCTATGAACCAGGAGGTCACTGGTTTGATTCCCCGTCAGGGCACATGCTTGGGTTGTGGGCTCGATCCCCAGTGTGGGGTGTGTAGGAGGCAGGCGATCCATGATGTTTCTCTCTCATGGGTGTTTCTCTCTATTCCTTTCCCTTCATCTCTCTCTAAAAATCAGTAAAAACATACTTTAAAAAAAAAAAAAAGGCATCTTGCATCACTTACACCTGGTGAATCGATCACTGCATTCTGGCAGGATTTGTAATCATGGAGAAAGATGATTACAGCTCAATTCGTTAGACGGGGAGCTTAGGTCGCCCACCCGCACGCACGTGTTTATCAATGCTGACCGAGACCAGAAACAGCCCAGATAAGCGAACTTCTCTGCTGCCCACAAATGCTATTTTCCTTGCTGTGATGGTTTTCCATGTGTCTATTAGTCTGAGCTGCACCATGTGGAAATCTCGCTGCTATTGGTTTCTAGGTTAGACCGCGAGAGGGGTTCTTACAGGAGACTTGGGGGGAGTAAGTGAAGGGGCAGCCACGGGGTAGCTCACACACCCGCCACTCCTCTCCCTGCTCACCTCGTTAGCAGGTGCAGGGCCTGCAGCTGCTGCACCCTCTCCTGGCTCCTTCCTCAGTGTCTCCCACCCCTGGGTGTGTGTTTGGCTCCAGGACAAAGGGTCCTGGCTTCTGGGGGCATCTATACCATCAAGGGCAGATGCAGGAAGAACCAGCAAGACCATCCATTTCTTCTGGGCTCAAGCTCATGTCTGTGGGTTTCACCTCATTCTTGCACACACACACACACACACACACACCCCACACACACTCTTTCCATCCCCCTTCCCTTGCCAACTGCCTGCCCTGTGAGCGCACATCTCCGATAAAGTCTCCCTGGGGTCCTGCTTCTCAGATTTACCTGGATGGGCTCAGTTATTGAGGTCAGATGCCTCCCAGCCAGACCACCGCAGGTGGAGGTAAGTAGTGAGAGGGCAGAGGAGGGGGGGGGCATATTCTCCAGAATAACAAGGCCTGGATGAGGGAGCGGCCGTGGAAGGTGGGGTCCAGCTGAGGGCACTTTGCTGGTTTGGACTGGATCTTCTCCCACTTCCTGGTTCTCAGGCTGCTTTTAAGATTTTTTTTTCCTTGAAAACTAGTTTAAAGCAATTTTTAAAAAATATATGTATTTATTGATTTCAGAGAGAAAGGGTGAGGGAAAGAGAGGGAAAAACATCAATGATGAGAGAGAATCATGGATGGGCTGCCTCCTGCACGCCCCACACTGGGGGTTGAGCCCACAGCCCAGGCATGTGCCCTGACCAGGAATCGAACAGTGATTCGATAGGTAGGTTCATAGGTCAATGCCCTACCACTGAGCCACACCAGCAAGGCTTGGTTTAAAGCAATTTGATTATGATGTACCTTGGCATAGTCTTCTTCATGTTGTAGAGCATAATTATGTACGCGGGTAAGTCATGACTTCTTAATACTTTCACAACCAAAACGAAACGCAACAATCCATGACAAGCCAAGACTGATGTAAGGTGGCTAGTCATGCCCAGAGCCCCCAATTTTAACTTTGTTTTTTTATGCCAATTTTTATTAGAAATCCTCACAAATCAATGTAAATGCATATATCTAAAGTCTTTATAGTAATGGGGCACTGTTTCTATCCATTTTATAGAGCGACTAGAAGTCCGGTGCATGATATTCATGCACTGGGGGGTCCCTCAGCCTGGCCTGCACCCATGGCAGTCCAGGACCCCCTGAAGGGGATGTTCGCCTGCTGGCTTAGGCCCAGCAGTCAGACATTCCTCTTGCAGTCCAGGACCCCTTGCTCCTTACCTTCCACCTACAGTGAAGGTGGGAGAGGCTCCTGCCACCACCGTTGCGCTGGCCAGCCATGAGCCTGGTTCCTGGCTGAGTGGCACTCTCCCTGTGGGAACACACTGACCACCCAGAGGCAGCTCCTGCTTTGAGCAGCTGCCCCCTGGTGGTCAGTGCGCATTATAGCGACCAGTCGTTCCGCCATTCGGTTGATTTGCATATTAGCCTCTTATTATATAGGATTGTACCATTTTCTATATAAAATTATATTTAAATCATGCTCCTGTACTTTTTTAAAAAAAGTTACAAAAACAACTGCTTTAGGCTGGCATGGAAACTTCCTTAGTGTTGGTCATGAAAGAATGCAGGTGAGGCGGTTGAGGGACAGAAATGCGGTGAGCACAGCGAGAGAGAAAGTGTATTCACTCAGGATAACAAATGCGGTCAGTCCTAATGCTGAGCCCTCACATAGGCTCAGTTCAAAAGCAGGAGGGGCTGGGAGGAGGCAGGCAAAGCAGAGGGTGGCGGAGGGGAGAGGAAAAACCCATATATCAACCATAAAAATAAAGGGGGAAAAAGCAGTGCTGTGCAAACTCACAATTTCACAGTGTCCCTTTCTCCCAAACTGTGTTTCAGGAAATTTCCCAAACAGAAGTTTCAGATGTTAAAAGGGCAAGGAGTTCTGGGGATAAGTAACCTTGGGAGGAACCTTCATAAGGCTGCTGCAATGTCCCATTCCTGCACATGCGCAATGCGTGTTAACAGTAAAGAATCTGACAATGTTGTACCCAGATGTCGTGATCCCCAAGGACCACAAGTGAGCCCCAAAACTGCTGCAAAAAACATGAGGGCCTTTATTAGTCGAGTTAACTCGTATTTCCCGCTCGCCCACCGGCACAGCGGCGCCACGGGGAGGAAGTACAGGTCTCAGGAAAACAAAGGATTTATAGGGCTGGAAGTAGTGGGTGGGGTAACGTGTGTGGCCCCTGTTGATTGGTCGAGGGAAGGTCCTGGGCAAGGCATTTCCTCTGCATCCCTATTGGCGGGTCTGCACTCTTGCACCGCCCTTCTGCCCTTACAACAAGTCCTGTTTAATTTCAGCTAATTAAACACTTTATTAAACACAATACTTCCCAAGGGAAGAGTGTTATTTGTGAAATGAATTTAGGACACTCTGATGTAGATGTTAAAATACTTATAATAGTAATAAGGGCCATTTATAATGGTAATAAGTGCCATTATAATTGTTATTATCATTAGGACCTTACTTTAAATATTATGTTCCTGTTTTGTCATGATTCTAATGCTGCTGTGTGTAATAAGTATCCACAAGCTGCGTGTGGCTATTTAAATTAATTAAAATGAAATATAATTTAATATTCAAGTCCTCAGGCACACTGGTTACATGTAAGTGTTCAGCAGCCCCGTGCTGTGAGACATATGAGGAGAAGGGGCTGCGCTAGCTTGTTTAGCTAGTTCCAAAGTAAACATCTCATTCATGCAAATCTTTATAAATTTCCCAAACATCCCTTGTTGACACTATTATCCAGACTCCTCAAACACCTTTGACCACTTTTAAAAAATATTTTTTTATTGATTTCAGAAAGGAAGGGAGAGGGAGAGACAGATAGAAACATCAACGATGAGAGAGAATCATTGATCGGCTGCCTCCTGCACGCCCCACTCTGGGGACTGAGCCCCTATCATGGGCATGTGCCCCTGCCATGGGCTCAATCAGCCTGGCCTGCACCCTCTGGTCATAGGTCAACCTCCTGGGCCATAGGTCGACACTCAACAACTGAGCCACTCTGATGGGGTGAAAACTCAATTTCTTAATCTTCATCAAAGCTTTGTGAAGTCTCAGCACAATTCCTTCCTAGAGAGACCTCAGTAGTTTTCTTTGAAGGGAGTTTTAGTTGCTGGGTTTAACTTAATTGCTCAATTAGTCGTTTTTGAAAATTCCCCGTGGGCCTCTGAAGGTGCCATAAGCAAAGAATAAATATACAAAACGGAGACCAAATCCTTACTGCTTTTCGCTGGAAAATGGCGGAGCCCCGTGAGTTCTGGGTACCCTCTCAGGCACATGTAGGGTCGGGGGTGTGGTATTTGTGCCTGGAAGCCCTGTAAACCACAATTAATTTTAGACTCTCATAAAGAATTAAAAGCAGCCATTAGACACAGACTCGGGTAACAACTTACACTGTGATCCTTGGAGGCAAACAGGGGACCACTGTCTATAGCAGAAGTTCCCAGTTAGGTCTATTGTGTGCAAATGGAAATGCAAATGTATGCAAATTGTACAGTTCTGATAGGACAGGCAGGTCTCAGTCCATTGGTGGACTCAGTAGGTTGACAAGCAGGACACTGAGAATTAAGTCTGAGCTTCATCGCAGGTATACAGAGTAGGTAAGAAGCCCTGTCGGGAAATGGCTGCTAGACTAATTATTATTATCTACAGAGTCTAGCTCTTTATCAGGAATACTGGAAGGAAACATGCTATGAAAGATGATTTTTAAAATGAGTTAAAACCAGGCCCTGGCTGGTGTGCTCAGTGGTTAGAACATCATCCCACACTCCAAAGGTCTCAGGTTTGATTCCCTGTCAAAGGTACCTCTCTCCCTCGCTCCTTCCCTTCCATCCTCTCTCAGAAAAGCAATGGAAAAATATCCTCATGTGAGGATTAAAAACAAACAAAGAAAGAGCTAAAATCAGGTTAAACTGGAACTCACGTTCTAGCATTTTCAATGCCTTCGTCTTTCCCACTGCTATCTGTGTAATGTTGGGATCCTGGAGTTGATTCAAGTCTAAAAGAAATAAGAAAATATTCTATTCTGGTTCCATTTCATTGTGGTGAAAATGAGATAAATCCAGTTGAACTAGAATAATAGGATTGTAATAATAGAATTGCTCTTTTGGGCGTTTTATCAGTACCAAGGATTCAACCTTACCTGAAAAGACTTCCAAAACTAAAAATATCCTATGAATGAAAACAAAGAGCACACACCTCTGAAGGTATTACAGTCCCTGTGAAATCTGTAGGCAGAGTAACCTTAAACAATTGGAAATACAACAGAAACAGTACTCAACATCCAATAGCAAGGGGGTAACTTAACAATACAATGGCATAAAAATCATTATCCTCAGACACCTGCAAAATAGCATGTAAACAGCATGTAAGAAATACAATTTTCTAAAAAGTGTTGTCCTTGAATGATCAAACCCTAACATTTGCAGAGAAGTTGCATATAAATGTAGGAGTGAATAGCCTTGGCCGGTGTGACTCAGTGGTTAAGCATCGACCTATGAACCAGGAGGTCATAGTTTGATTCCCGGTCAGGGCACATGCCTGGGTTTGGGCTGATTTCCAGTAGGGAGGCGTGCAGGAGGCAGCCAATCAATGATTCTCTGTCATCATTGATGTCTCTACCTCTCTTTCCCTCTTCTTTCCTCTCTGAAACCAATTTTTAAAAATATTTAACAAAAGTAAATCTAGGGGTGAATAAAAGAAGAAAAAGTAATTAGATCTTCAGGGCACTGAGGAACTTTGAGGGGTAGATGTTGCCACTGAAGGGAGAAGCAGCATTATGACCCTACAATCCACTTAAGGTGGATGGTCTAATGGGGAACCTTTTTTCTGCCAAGGCCCATTTGGATATTTCTAACATTATTCAGAGGTCATACAAAATTATCAACTTAAAAATCAGCCTTCTGTGTTTGGTCAAACAATTAACTCACCCCTAAAGCCATGGCAGGGCCAGACCAAATGATTTCTCGGGCCAAATATTCCCCACCCCTGACTTAAAGGAATATACCTCCCTCCCACACCCTCCAAACAGAATGAGGCAAAAGGAAAGAGAAAAGGAATGAGTAGAGAGAGAGGGAAATGAAAAATAACAGGGAAAGGGAGGTGTGCACCAAAGGGCATGAACGGTTATTTTCTTCAAGGTCAGGCAAGACAGTCCCCTGTCCCATCAGAGAATTCTGTCCTCTCTCCCTCCCCAGGGCTTATGAAGCCCTCAGCAAAGTAACAAGGGTGAGGTGGCATTGCTGATGCACAGTGATTTTTTTAAATATATTTTATTGATTTTTTTTTTTTTTTTTTACAGAAAAGAAGGGAGAGGAATAGAGAGTTAGAAACATCGATGAGAGAGAAGCATCAATCAGCTGCCCCTTGCACACCTTCCACCACTGGGGATGTGCCCGCAACCCAGGTACATGCCCTTGACCAGAGTCAAACCCGGGACCCTTGAGTCCTCAGGCCGACCCTCT
This sequence comes from Murina feae, assembly GCA_004026665.1. NCBI lineage: Eukaryota > Metazoa > Chordata > Mammalia > Chiroptera > Vespertilionidae > Murina > Murina feae. The sequence goes on along the minus strand of PVJC01039839.1, from coordinate 6,896 downwards.
ATCCACCGAGCCAAACCAGCTAGGACTGCGCAGTGATTTTTAAAGGCAAACACACTTTTACTCAGTTTTGTGTTTAAATTCTCTATAGACAAGGCCTTCTTGCTTACTCCGTGGAGGCTGGCCATTCCCTTCACCCTGCCCTTAGCACATCACTGCAGGGCCTTTGGGTTTTATAAAACAATCCATTTTAAGTCATCTATCTATATATATAAAAGTCTAAGTGACCATCTGACGGTCCAACTGGTAGCTATGATGTGCACTGACCACCAGGGGACAGATGCTCAATGCAGGAGCTGCTGAGCTGCAGTGACTTGGCAGCTGTGCTTCTCAGGTGATGCACCAGGAACCAGAGAGGAGGGAGCCCAATTCCGGGGTGCATCACCCGAGAACTGCCCTCTAGCAACCCAGGACCCCTCAGGGGATGTCACAGAGCCGGTTTCAGCCCCAACCCCCACAGGCCAGGCCAAGGGACCCCACCGGTGCACGAATCCGTGCACTGATCCTCTAGTAATTACATAAGGGCGTTGCGGGAGCGGAGTAGAGTGCAGCTGGATTTCAAAAGGTAATTAATCATGTGTTTCCAAAGGCCCCGCTTTTCCTGCCTTCCCTTTGCTCTCCATCACTTATCTGTCGTGGATCACTTGTGCCTTCTGTTTTGCAGGCTCTGAATCGCTGAAGTCACTTCTGTGGTTCATGATCCATGAAAACACTTTAGCAAGAAGACAGCACACCAAGCTGCGGTTCCGGGCAGATTTTTATGTCTCCTCTAGGTCAGAAAAAATAGGGACATGCCAACCTTTCACAGTAGCCATGTTTTCTAAAACTCTACACAGACAGACAGACAGCCCTCCTCTCTCTTAGAGGAAATTAACAAGCAAAAGGAAAAAAAAAGATATTTTCCTAGTTAAAAATCCATGTTTATTATAGAAAGTAGAGTGAGCAAAAGGAAGAAAACAGAAGGCAATTCTGATTCCACTAATTAGAGGTGACTACTATTTCTTTGGATGTATATTTAGGCGATCTGCACTGAGTGGCCAGATTATTATGACCACCTGACTTTTGTAGGCAAATTAGCTATAATTTCCCGCTGAAGTTGCTAGAGAGCCAGATCATTATAAACGTCTGAATAGCACAACATGCCTAAGTATCATTGCTGATCAAGTTCATCCTATCATATTGATGGCGTATCCCAATGGAGATGGCTTCTTCCAGCAAGACAATGCGCCATGCCACGGTGCTCGTATTGTGCAGGAGTGGCTTCAAGAACATGAGGGAGACTTGACCTTGCTTAGGTGGCCCTCACAATCACCAGATCTCAATCCAGTTGAGCATTTGTGGGATGAAGTTAAAAGAGCCATCAGGCAGCTGGTTCCACAACCATCAAATCTCACAGAACTGGACAGTGCTATTCACCAGGCATGGGGTCAGATTCCTTGCATCCCCTTTCAACATCTCATGGAGTCAATGCCAAGGAGAATCACCGCACTAGTGAAGGCAAAAGGTGGCCCAACGAAGTACTGATGGAGTGGGCATAATAATCTGGCCGGTCATAATAATCTGGCCACTCAGTGTATATCTGTATCTACATAAGTATTTAGACTGTTTGTATCTGTACACACAATATAGATAGATATACAGAAATAGATAAATAGATATATTTGTCGATATATATACTGTTTCATAACCTTTCTCACAGAATAGGTTATGAACAGTTATCCATGTTACTACCACAGCATTTTTTTTCTTGAAGACCTTCTAGAATCAGGCATTTGCTCCTCTATCTGGAAGCACCATACTTTCAACAGGCCTTTATTCTGTCTGTTGGAAAGGCCTGCTCTGTCTAGTCATGGCCAAGGAAGGAGGTAGGAGGTGAGACCTGACTTAAGCATGGAACTGCTCTGTCTAGATGAATATTTGGTGTTTCGAGAGGATTTAGAAGAATGCTGAGCTTCAGGATGTTTGGCCACCATCCACTGAACTCTGAGAAGTGAAAAAAAAAAACCACAAATATTGTTGATGGAGGGATTGCTAGTTTCATGTCTATGTGTCGGGAGCAGAGAGGACATCTGAACAAGTTCAGACACTCAGGTCTTGCCTACATGGTCCCTAGTGTGAAGGACAATCATTTTTTTGAGTGGGATGGACTAGTTCTTTAGTACTAGCAGATCTCACCACGTTCAGGAATCCCTTCAGCAGGTGGCAGCCTAGCCTATGATTGGATTTCATGAAGAACTACTCTTTCAGTTGCAATCCATGTCACTGCTGGATCGTTCTGAGATTAGGACTCTATTGCTTATGTATGTTAAACTAGATTCTGCTTCCCAATAACTCTCTTGCGTGTGTCTAAAGTCTGCTTTCTGGACCACCACAAATTAGTCTACTTTTGCATGAGCCTCCATACTTGTCTTTCCTGAGTCTTTTCCACCCAGGAGTAAACACCATAGTTTCTGTAATGGTTGACACACCAGCTGGATTTCTTGGTGTGCACCGCTTGTGTAAGCCTCCTTCCCTATGAATCATTCAGATTTAGCAGGATTTCCACCATGTTTGTTCTGGTCTGTGTAGAGGACAACGGGATGGAGATCTCTGATGATCAAGAACTAGAATCTACGTGAAGAGACCTGATTTGTGTGTATGTTTTGCATTGAATCACTCTGTTGGATGAGAGGGAATTTTCTGGTTACTCTCTGTCTGTTCCCCACCAGATATATTCTTGAATTTGTCCTCCCTGATAGATTCCTTAGTAGGCTGGCCTCTACCGACTACACCTCTCAGGTTGCCCGGCTCTCTAGCTCCTGGTTGGATTTGGTCAATGGGAGACCCAAGCAGGAGATTTTAAGTGCAAAAAGGTACTTTTAAACAATTTTTAACAAGAATAACGGCTGTATTCTTCTACCCATGACTATGGTGGAAGCTATGGGGCCAGTCCCTGGGTTAGTTGCCTTAACCCCATAAACAGTCCTTTATTAAACTCTTCTTAGTTCAGTTCTGACCATGCCACTATGTCCTGCTGGGACACAGACTGACATAAGAAGCATACAAAACTAAAAATGATGAGACACTTTTCAAGTGAGCAGGACCAGAACAGGTCTGATTCTGTAAGTGTAGAACTATTTTGTTTAACTCCCAAATGGAGTACTTTGAACTCAGCCCTCAGAGAGTTTTCTTTATGTTGTTGTCAGTCAATCATTCCAGATTAAGATAATTTGGGTCCTGATTTTTATTAGCAACCTTAGCCTTGTTTTTTCCCCCCAACAATTTGCTACTGAGTATGTTTCATTTACATGTGATCTCTGCCTCTTTCCATGGAGAGGCAGTATAGCATCGGGACGAAAATTTGACTTTGGAGTAGCTAGAGTTAGGTTTGAATTCCTAACCATGAGCTTCCATTTCTTCATTTATAAGCATAATAACTGAAAAAATTGGTGTGAGTAATTTAAACATATAAGAACTCAATTTGTTTTCTAGTTATAATTTTATGTAAGTGTATCAGGGACTTTACATATTTTCTCTGTTGTATTCTTTATCATGAGACTAAAAAGTCTCAACATCATTTTTTTTTCTATATCTGCATTTCCTGAAGTTTTATCTTCATGACATTTTTAAAAAATATATTTTTAATTGATTTCAGAGAGGAAGGGAAAGGGAGAGAGATAGAAACATCAATGATGAGACAGAATCATTGATGGGCTGCCCCCTGCACACCTCACATTGGGGATCAAGCCCAACAACCCGGGCATGTGCCCTGACAGGGAATAAAAACATGACTTCCTGGTTCATAGGTCAACACTCAACCACTGAGCCCCACTGGCTGGGAACTTCATTAAATTTTCATACAGAAAAATCATGCATATAGTTTCTGTGCATAGCATTAGTATTTTACCTTTATAAACTACTTTTATCTTCCCCTTGAATCTGACCTGGCCAGGGGTTAACAATACACAGAGTTGCCAACAGTGTTCAGAACATGGACAGCTGCATCCAGGAACCATTTTGGTCGCCCTACTTGGGTATCTTGAAAGTTGTAAATCACGGAGTTAAAGAAGAGATGGATTAAAAAACGCTATGGTACATTTACATAGTGGATTACGATGCCTCTGTAAAAAAAGAAGGAACTCTTACCCTTGGTGACAGCATGATGGACCTTGAGATTATTATGCTAAGTGAAAGAAGTCAGTCAGAAAAAGGCAAATGCCATATGATCTCACTTATATGTGAAATCTAATGAGCAAAATAAATTGGTGCACAAAATAGAACCAGAGGCATGGATACATGGAACAGACTGACAGATGTCGGAGGGGAGGGATGTGGGGACACTAGATGAAAGAAGGTAAAGAGATTAGCCAAAGAGAATATATGAATAGCCCATGGACACAGACAACAGAGTGGTGAAGGTCAGGGGGCCGGGGGAATGGGTGGAGGTGGGCTAAGGGAGAGGAATAGGGGGCATCTGTAATAGTGTTCATAAAAAAATATTTTTTAAATGGAAAAAGTTGAAAAAAAAGATAAAGAATAGATATGGAGAGTCATCTTAAGATGATTGATTTCTGGTCTTGGGTAAGACTGAAGAGAAGGCTAATGGACTATGCAAATCCAGAAACTGTCCAGAGTAGAGAGGTCATTCCCAGAGTTCAATCTTTCTATCCCATTGGACACAATTATCCCTATTGTGAGGGAGACTGTTTTGTTTGAAGCATGTTTCTAAAATGTTATCCAGCTTACTTCCCTCGTTGTGGTTCCTTGCCCAATAAACATTATTTTACTTATAATTCAGCATTCTGTATAATTCAATCTGCAGGGAAGAATGTGCAGGAATGACCATGCTAACATTTCAACCATGTCACTGCAGAAATCTCAGTATAAGTTTGATAACTGGACACCTTGTTGATGGACTGGGGCAGGGGTCATAGGAAAAAATGGAGTCGAAGATGTGAGAGAGATTAAAAGGGCAAAACTGGTGGCACTTGATTGACTGAGGAAACAAAGAGAATAGTGTCAGCCATAGAGATGGAGAATCCTGGAAGCAAGGGAGATTAAATTTGTAAGGAAAGGGTAAGACAATGAGTTTAGTGTTTTAAATGTTTGAGGAAAGGGCATTTAGCTGGAGAATTTTTGTCGCAGTTTCATGCAGTGACGTTTAAAGAGGTCAGAGGTAAACTTACAATAAAACCAAAGTCACCAATAATGGTCAATTTTAAATAAGGTATACTTTCTTTCTGGTTAAAGGAAGTATACATATAAGTCATAAAGCCAGAATTTCATTTCTTTTGGCCAAAGGTTATCACACAACCTGTGGTATGGAACATAGACACTGATCTTAAAAATTATCTGTTAAGCCCTAACTGGTTTGGCTCAGTGGATAGAGCATCAGCCTGTGGACTGAAAGGTCCCAGGTTCAATTCTGGTCAAGGGCATGTACCTTGGTTGTGGGCACATCCCCAGTAGGAGGTGTGCAGGAGGCAGCTGATCAATGTTTCTCTCTCATTGATGTTTCTAACTCTCTATCCCTCTCCCTTCCTCTCTGTAAAAAATCAATAAAACATATTTTTTTTAAATTATCTGTTAAGCTTATAAAAGAATGAGGAAGATTGCATTTCATGGTTTTCCAGGGGTTAACATTTCAGAGTTAATTTCATAAGGGACTTCATTAAGCCAGTATGTAGCCAGGCCATTTTAACTGTAGAGTTTGAGTATCATTAACTCTAATTTTTTAATTAACAGAAGAACATAAAGACAGCTTCATTTTAACTCTGGGAAATCACTCTGTACTTCAAGTGACTTCAAATATCTCCTAATGCTGCCATTCAAATCATCACAGTGATTACCAACATAATTATTAATTTCCTGAGAAGTAAGTCCATTCTTTGCATGTAGTTCTTTGACCCATTGGAGTTAGTCTTTGTGAAGGGTGTAAGGTCTGTGCCTAGAGTTTCTGTTTTTATTTTTCTGCATGCCGATGCCCAGCTGTTCCAGCACCATTTGTAAAAAAGGCTATCTTGATTCTGTCGTGTTGCCTTTGCTCTTCGTTCAAGATCAGTTAGCTACATTTGTGTGGAGTCTGTTTCTGATATCTCTCTTCTGTTCCATTGATCTATTTCTTGAGTCTTTCACCAACACAGAACTGTGTTGGTTATTGTCGTTTTATAGTAAGTCTGGAAGTTGAGTGGTATCAGTTCTCCAAAATTTGTTTTTCTCCTTCAATATTGTGTTGACTAATCTGGCTCCCTTGTCTCTCCATATAAACTGTAGGATTAGTTTGTTGATATCCACAAAACCAGCTGAGATTTTAATTGTGATTGCATTTAATGTATAGATCAAGTCAGGAAGAATGGTAATCTTGTCATATCAAGTCTTCCTGTCCATGAACATAAACTATTTCTCTATTTATTTAGTTTTTAACTTAATTTGTCAGTTTTGTAGTTTTCCTCACATAGAGTGTATATGTATTTTGTTAAATTTATACCCAAGTCTTTAATCTTGGAAGGTACCACTAATGTAAACAGTATTGTTTTTAATATGGAATTCTACTTGTTTATTGCTGGTATATGGGAAAGCAATAAACTTTTGTATATTAATTGTGTATCCTGCAACCTTGCTATAATTGCTTATTAACAGCAGGAGTTGTTTTGTCATTTCTTTTGGATTTCCTACATAGATGGTCATGTCATCTGTGAATAAAGACAGTTTTATTTCATCCTTTCCAATCTGTATACTTTTTTATCTTCTTTTCTTGTATCATTGCGCTAGCTAGGACTTCCAGCATGATGTTGAAAAGGAGTGGTGAGAGGAGGAGATATTCTTGCCTTGTTCTTTTTTAAAATTTTATTGATTTTTCTTTTACAGAGAGGAAGGGAGAGGGATAGAGAGTTAGAAGCATTAATGAGAGAGAAACATTG
>PVJC01039838.1:0-16053 GCA_004026665.1 Murina feae | reverse complement strand
ACCCGCCGCACCCCCCCTCCCCCCCGGCCACCCTGACTCCTGGCTCAGGGACAAGGCTGATGTCAGAGCTGAGCTGACAGCTTCCTTCTCCCACTGGATTTTCCAAAAGAGCGAGTCCACAGCTCGGCTCCCATTAAAGAATCTCGGGGTGGGGGGGAGGGTTCATTCAGTGATTTCCTGAGCTCAGAGGCAATAAACACAACAGGAAGCGGCCCCAGAACCCACTCAGCCTGCAGCCGGTGGCACCGAGGTGGGGCCGGGCCCCCCACCCCCCACCTCGAGTCAAGCTCTTTGGGGCCACCCTGACTCTACCCTGAGATGATGTCAGGGTGGCAGCAGGCCCTCTCCCCTCACCCTCCCTCGGTGCCCGCAGACACTGGGTGTTGGGGATGTTCGATGGGAAGTGGTAACACTGGAGGGTGGAGTGGTCCTGTCCTGGCTGAGGGTGGACCATCCTTTCCCCTGGGAAGAGAATAAAGGCTGAGCTCCCTGAAACCAGGAGAGGGTGGGGGTGGACCAGGTAAGAGAGCAGCTCCCTCGCCCCCCCCCCCCATCCATCCAGCAGCCTGGGTACGATGCCCATCTCCTCCTCCGCCCTTGGGCCACATTAGCTGTTTCCCGCCTTTTCTGTGGCTGGCATGCCGCCAACCCTAAAGGCCTCATGAGCCCCTCTCGCACCCAGATCCCCCAAACAAACCATCCCAAAGCCCTCGCTAAAGCCCCCATCTCCGAGGGCGGCGTTTTCACCCGGGCTGTGCGGCCGTGGACACCGAGGCTGGGCGAGGTGTCGTCGGTCTCAGGGGGGCAATGGAGCCCGCCCTGCACCCACCCTTCACAGCCTCCCAGTCAGGAGCCGGGAGGCCCCGTGGGGTCTGGGCAGCCCAACAGGGCTCACTGGCAGCAGGGGGCACGGGGGTCCCAGGGTGACTCCCCCCCCGGAAGCCCCCCTTGTGCCAGGCTAGCCACTGGGTTGCTTATCAGCTGCCGGCTCCATGACACAATCCTGCTCTGATCTCCTGCCCAGCCGGCCCCTCCGCCCTGCCCCACCCGGACCCGTTTCCGCTTCCTCCCTTTCTGGGTGGGACCAGCCCGCCTGGGATCGCGTGGGCTGTCATGAGAGCCCACAACCCATACAAGCCCCTCCGTGGCCATGTCTGCCCCAGGTCTACTCTGGCCGGGCAGGCTGGACTTCGGGGATTTTCCTGGAGGGAGGACAGTGGCCTCAGGTCCTCCCCATCGGGCTCGCCTCTGGGAACCCACCCACCCACTGAGGTCAAGTCCGCCCTGGGCTGCTCGCAGACCATCCCGGCCACTGCTGGCCTCGGCGCCCCCACCCACAAAGGGAGAAGGCTGGAAAGATGAGGCTGGGGGAGGGGGACGGGGTGCCAGGTGGACTCTGCAATCAGCCAGGCCCCAGGTCCAGTCCTAGTTCTGCCACTTATCAGCTCTGGGCCTCAGACAGCGGACATCATCCCTCAGGCCTCAGTCCCAGCCGCTACAAAAGGGGACCCCAGGCTGGCAACGCCTGGAAGGCAGGCACTGACGCTGCACCTGAGTTACTGACATGATTATCTTCGTTCTTAAAAAAGCGGGGCCCAGAGAGGGGAAGTCACTTTCCCAAGGCAACACAGCTCATTCGCAGCACATCCCAAACAGCATGGGAGCCACTTGCCTCCCATGGACTCCCAGACAGGGAGTCGGCGACGCTGGGTCTCGACCCTGAATGGCTGTGAGAGTTCCAGAAAGGAGACTCTTGGGGTCTCAGTTTCCCCATCTGTAACACAGGCCTGGCAGTGGGGGTGGTGGTGGGGGGAAGGCTTGCAGGCAACAGGCACCCTGGAAAGCAGGGCCTGGAGGGAGGTGGGCCAGGGTCAGGGCTCACTGCCCTGCCTGCTGCAACGCCCAGCCCTCAGCTCAGCTCCAAGCTGCGGACTGCAGCGCCCCCCGCTGCCTAGCGGGCAGCAGGCGCTGCGGCCAGGACACCGCCAGCTCCAGGCGGACCTGGTGTGGCCAGTGCCTCTTCCCGAGCCTGGCGGGGCAGGATCTGGGGATGGAGGACGTGGGCAGGGATGCCCGAGGCTCGGAGGGGAGGGTGGGCAGGGGCCACTGGCCAAGGCAGGGAAAGGGGACACGACTGAGAGGTCCCGGAGGGCTCTCGAGCCGCCCAGCACCTCCTGGGAGGAGGACGGGGCGGGAAGCCCAATAATTGGCCACCAGGGGGCGCCAGAACCACGCGCAGGGGCTGGGGTTGGGGGCCGCTGCCTTGGTCAAGCTGGAGGAGGTCTGGGAGGAGGAAGGGGAGGGAGGGACGCTACTGTCTCTTCCCACCCCCTGTGCCCCCCTCCCCTCCAGGACAGACCCTGGGACAGAGCCCCCGCCCTCCCGGAAGCCTGCCCTCAGGCTCCAGGCTCTGGGCAGACTTTGTTTTTCCTTCCTCCTTACCATGCTGGGCCTACCTCACAGAATAAGCAAAGAGTACGCTGGCCCAGGTCCTAGGCTGGCCCAAGGTCAACAACGAAGGGGCCATGACCTTGACTGACCACCCCCGCCAAGCCAGGGGGGGGGGGGGTACTTCACTTTGACAAACGCCATCATCACCCTTCTTCTCCCCAAACACAGGCAGGCAGGGGCCACCCCGACCTCCGCAGCCCCTCCTAGAGGGACAGGGACCCTCCGCTTCGTCTTCATCGGAAAAGGGAACATGGAGGTTCCCTGGGAATCCAGGAATCACTATCCCCGGAGCGGTGACCTCGGGGTCACACAAAGCCAGGACTCTGTCCTCTCCATCCCGCGCCCTCCTCTGCCCTTTAACCCCAAGCCGAACGTTAACCCCTCACGTGGCCACCTGACACTTCCACATCTGGTCTGTCCTCTTTACCTCAACATCCTCGGAGAGATGTGCAGGGCACGGCTGGCCGTACCCATTACACAGATAGAGCAACTGAGGCCTGGAGAACCGTGCGGGCCACCAGGGGCCTCCCAGATGCACGAGGGAGGAGGAATATGTGCCCTGCTGAGGATACATTTGGGGGCTGGCCTCTACCCGCCCCCCCGCAGCCCTGCCCCATCGGGGAGCCTACCGTGGTCTGTGCCCGTACGGGACCCTCCGGCGTCTTGCGGGGTGAGTGCTGGATCTTTCGTGGTGCACTGTTGGCTTCGGGGCAGGGCCCCCTCTGCTTCCCTCTCCTGCTGAATCTTCTCTGGAGCCGGCTCCTCACCCCACCCCCAACTTGACTTCCCGTCGAGGGCCGTGTGGCTCTGAGGCTCCCCCCACTTCGACCCCACCCCCCGATGAAGGGCTGGGGGCAACAGGGGCAGAGAACCCCAGGTTCCTGGCCAGTCGGCCCCTGGCACAGGTGGGGCAGGGCTTCAGGGTGGCCGAGGGGAGAAGTGGGGCCCTGAGCGGGGAGGGGGCGCCCCGAGTCTCAGGCCCCTGCCCGTGCTGCGTGGCAGGGCTACTGGGACCTGAGTCACAGCTGACGGGGCGGTGCCCAGCCCTGCTGAGTGGCCCAGGCATAAGGCGATGACTGGGCAGCCCTCCGCATGACCGGCCAGGGTCGGCCTTAGGTGTTTTGACTCAGACCTGCCACCGGCCGTGTGCACCCGGGCCATGCTCCCCGTCCCGTCCCAGGCCAGTCCCAGGCCGCACTGGCCCCTGGACACAGCGCCTTGCCCGCCACCACTCCCTGTCAGGCACCCACCTCGGAACCTGGAGCCACCTGCCCGCCTCCACTCACTCCAGGGCCCCACCTGCCGGCCTCCCGCCGGGACCTTCGCCCCTCCCCTCCCCGCCCAGCCCTGGGGACGCCCCAGGAAGTGAGGCCTCCCTGCTGGCTGGACTGTGACCTTCCCTCGCGGGGAACGGGGAATGGGGTGCTGTGGGCACTCGGGGTGGAGAGACAGGGACGAGGCTGCGAGGAAGGGAGACCACAGACACGGGAAAACGGGAGAGTGGACGAGAAGGTGGCAGGTGCACCTGCTCCGTAAGCTGGTGACTGTACGGGTACAGCTCTGCGTGTGCGAGTGTGTGCATGTACATGTACATGTGTGTGCTTCTGAGTGTATGCGTGTGTGCGTGTGTGTTGTCTCCAGAAAATACGCCCCAAGGGCAGGCGGGCCAGGCTAGCCCACTGTGCCGAGGGGAAAGCTGAGGCCCAGCCTGGAAGTTACACAGCTTCAGGGCAGGCAGCTGGGGTTTAAATTCATTTTAATTCTCAAGTTAATTCATTTTAACTCTCATCCCACAAGAAGAGGGGGAAACCCATTAGAACCCCCGGCTGCTGTGGCTCACTGGTTGAGCGTTGACCTATGAACCAGGAGGTCATGGTTCGATTCCCGGTCAGGGCACAGGCTGGATTGTGGGCTCCATCCCCAGTGTGGGGCGTGCAGGAGGCAGCCGATCCATGATTCTCTCTCCTCATTGATGTTTCTCTCTCTCTCTCTCTCCCTCTCCCTCTCCCTTCCTCTCTGAAATCAATAAAAACATGTTTTTAAAAAAAGAAAAAGAAGGAGGAGACATGTAAGCTGACCCTCTGAGTGGTGGTGGGAGGGGAGGGGAAGAGAAGGGCAGGCCTTGGGGCGGCCGGGCGGCCGGGGCTGAGCGGGCTGTGAGCTGGCAGCGGCGACTGCACCTGAGCAGGGGGCTGGCTGCTGTGAGGAGGAATCGGGAATTGATGCCACAGACGGTCAGACGGGGGAGTCATCAGAGGTCAGTGAGCAGAGACTTGATGGTGACTGGACCGTGTGCAGGGAGCCAGGGTCTGGCTGGCAGTCGGGGGAGACGAAGATGAGGTGCAGGTCTTTGTGATCAGTGCGGGGAGAGGAGAGGCTGAGGGGAGAGGAGGAAGTAGGGTAGGGTTCTGGGGCTTCAGTTGGGGCAATAAGAAGCAGAAAGGTGAGAGGTTGGGGTGCTCCTGGCTGCTGGGCTGTGGGTTTGGGCTTGGAAAGAGCAGGATGGGGATGACGGCTTGGGCACCTGAGGCTGTGGTCTCCTCAGGAGACCGTGGGGAGGTGACAAATCCTCGCAGGGGGGACCCTGGGACCTGCTTCCTGGGGGAGTGGGTGCCAGCTCAGGTCCTGCTGCTGCTGATCCACAGAGCTGGGGGCTGGCAAGGGGCTCAGGCAGAGGGGGATGCAGCACCCTGGACTCCCCAGCTCTTCCTCCGCAGACCAACCTCTGCCCTCTCCGTGGGCAACCGCACGCCGGCGGCAGCGCCAGTCCCCTTCCGCTCCGAGCACCTGAGCGAGCCGGGCGTCTGGCGTCTGCCACCTGCCACCCACAGCTTCCCAGCAGCCCGGCCGAGGCACCCCCACCCCCACCCCACGCTGGGGCGGGCGGAAAGGAGGCCTGTTGCTGCTGCCAGCACCTTGGCCACCTGTCCCGGCCCCACTGCCCGGCACATTCCTCCAGGCCTCCTCTGCCCTGCTCCTCACTGAGCGCCTACTGTGCGCAGGCACCGGGCTGGGTGCTGGGACCGAGCAGGGGCGGCAGAGGTGGCCTCCAACCTTGGCAGCTCCAGGTAGTGAGGGGAGTGGATGGTGAGGACCCTGATGGGGGGGGGTGTTTAAATGTATTTTTATTGTTGATAGCATTACAGACATCTCCCGTTTTTCCCCCTCCCCGCCTCCTCCCAGCTCCTACCCACCCCCCAGGTCTTCGCTACCCTATTGCCCGAATCCGTGAGCTATGCATGTACGCAGCTACGTTCCTTGATTTGTCTCTTCTTGTCTAACGGGGCAGTTTCGAGCGAACAAATAACCAACTTGCTGAACCCAGCCCACGGGTGCTGGGGGAGACTTGTTAAGGGTACACTCACAAAGAGAACAGCGAACAGCATGTCAGGCAGAGGGAACAGCACAGGCGAAGACGTTGTAGGAGGAGAGAGCCTGGGCATTTCGGCAGCCGAGTGAAGGGAGGGGGCCCAGTGCGGGGCAGCGGGGGGCCCTGACTAGCTGCTTGGTAAATAGCCTGGAACACTTTGGGCCGCTGCTCAGGGAAACTGCTAGTTGGAGCCAGGGGCTCAGAGGCCTCGCCTGAGCCCTGCACTGTGACCTTGAACAAGGTCGCTTCTGCTCCCCAGGCCGTTTGGGTAACTCTGACCCTTGAATGCTCAGGGCCTTTCCCCTCACGATGCCGCTCGGAGGCACCTGTGTCCTTTAGGCTGAGGAGTGGGTGTCACCTCTTCCAGATGCCACCCCGACCGCCCACACCACCTGACCCTCTCACTCTCACTGCCGCACCTGCTTGTGGTTGCCGAGCTGACACTGGAGCTGACGCTGCAATCTCAGCCGCTCCTGTGAGCACTTTTGCTCATCTGTTGTCTGTCTGCCCCCTCACCTGGGAGTTCCGTGCCCTCAGGGGCTCAGGAAATTGTCAGCAGAGTGACGGAGGCTGGAGGGTAACAGGAAGATGCCCGGCCCTGACATCAAAGGGACCTGAATGTGCTCCCCCGCAGTAAAGTGCACTGAGGATGTGGCCAGGTGACTCGAACTCTCTGAGCCTCAGTCTTCTCCTCTGCCAAATGAGTCCGATCTATTGGAAAGAGTCCCGAGTGGAACTGTTCCCACCTTCGGCCCCAATCCCAGGAAGGAGGAGTAACAGGGCCTGATCCAGGCCAAGTCCACCGGCTTCCCCTAGCCTTTCCTTGGTAGCTTCTCCCTTTGCACATCATCCATCCGCCTGCAGGTGCCTCTTCTGAGGTGGGGCCTTGAGCACTGAGAGGCAGCCCCAATTTCTGGGGGGACTGGAGGGATCCCCACACCCCCAGGGCCCTTCAGGGAGCAGTTCCAAGCACACACCAGGCCATAGGCCATGTCTGAGGCAGGATCCGTCATTATCTTGTTCATTTCATGCAACGCACATGGACACACAGACCCCAGCCACACACCCACACGGGCCAGAGCGAGCCAGACACCCCATCCAGCCCGCATCCCTGCCCACGTGCCCCCAAAACCCCGACAGCCCTGGGCCCCGGCATCTCAAGGGAGGCCTGTCAGACACAACAAACACTCTGTCTGCGTTGGAGACGCCCCCACAGTCAGACTGGCGTGTGAGACTTCCCTTCCCGGACAGGCAGGGAGCCCAGCCCGGTCCTCCGTGGTGGGCGCTTGTGACCGTGCCACCTAGGGGCATCCCCTCTCCAAGAGGCCAGCCTCCCCCAAACCTCTCCTCCAAGGCAACACAGAGACACAGGGGCTTAGAAACCAGGCACGTTTTAAATATACGTTGGCACAATATTAACGTTAAATACACATCATAAATAAGCCTCATAAATAAAATGTTTAAAATAACAGATACAAACTGATAAAAAAAAAATCGATAAATTAATCGCGTTCCGAGGAACTGGCCCAGAACCCGCAGGAGAGCAATTGGCTTCAGCATGAGAACAATTCCAAGACCCACCACCAGGGGGAGCAGCCCGCAGCCAGAACCCAAGGCCAGGCGCTGGCGGCACAGACCTCAGTCTGCACCCCTGTCCATCTGCACCCGCTGTCCCGGTTTATGGAAAGAACTCGAAATCCATTCTATGTCAGTGAGTCCCAGCAGCTGACAGGCTCGGCTTCACCCGGTACCCACCCCCTTCCATTCACAAAGACAAAACCGAGGGCCCGAGAGGGCACGAGGCCTGCCTGAGGCCACGCAGTGAGCGAGGGGCCACGCGGGGTCCTGAGCCCCTGTCCTTGGATCGCCCCATCAGGGCTTCTTGCAGGACACCCTGCCCCTGTCACAGCTGCCTACAGTGAGGTCACCCAGACGTCCAGGTGTCCGGCGATGAGGCATCGGAGGCCAGCTCAGGCCCTGACCGCCCCCCCCCCCACTTGGAACCAAGCTGCCAGGGAAAGGAGGAAGTCTGGGGGCCACGGCTCTGCAAGTCATGAGAGGGAAGGGCCGGCAGACCTCCAGGCAGCAGAGTGGGGGGTGGCAGTCAGTCTAGCCATGAGTCAGCCTGTGTCATCAGACCCCTGAATCAATGGAAAGTTGGCCCCACGTGGCCTGACCCAGCCCCCCCACTGGGACTGGGGAACTCGGGGCTGGGGAGGCACAATGGTGGGGTCCTGTCCCCCAGTCTGGGAGGAGGTAGAGGCGCCTACCGGGCTCTCACCCCTTAAAGTGCACCTGGGGGAGAAGAGAAGGAGGCGTGGAGACCCCAGGGACCATCCTGAGGAGCACTTGCTGGTTCTTGCCCCGAGGGGGAGGGGGGCCTAAGGCTACCGGGGCAGCTGCCCCCTGGGCGCCAGTCTCCTGCCCCTCCTGGAGGGCTGCATCCCGCGTGCCCTGCGCACCCCCCTCTGCAGGGCCCGGCGGGGGCTGTGTCTCCGGCTCCTGGGGCTCAGGGTCTCCCTCCATGCGCGCAAGACCTGCCCCGCCGAGCGCATGAAGCGGTGGAAGCCGTGCAGGAGGCGGCAGCCCTCCAACTTGCGCTGGAAGGTGTCGGGGGCGCGGGTGGGGGGTGGCGAGGCCCCCGGGCCTGCCTGCGGGGGTTCGGCCGCATCCGGGGAGCCCGGGAGCAGCTGGGCCATGCAGTGGACATTGTTCCTGATCCCGCGGATGTGCCTCTTGGCCATCTCCCAGGCCGGGACGTTGGGGTCGTCCTGCTGGAACTCCTGCTGGAACTCGTGCAGTCTGGGCAGCACCTGGCCCAGCTGGGTGTGGAGGACCCGCAGGAAGGCCCTCCTGCTGAGCCTCTGCAGGGCCTGCTCGCTGGGGAAGACCCCGGGGCGCTCTTGGCAGTGCTCTTTCAGGCCAGACGTGTCAAGGCCTTGGACGCGGATCTGGGGGCGGGGGGGAGAATCAAGGGGTGAGTGCTGGAGCCCCACTGTGCGCATGTATACACACACACACACACACACACACACACATCTGCTCTGGGCGGCCTTGAAAAGCTCAACCTCATCTACCCCCTATCTAATCTGCCCATTGTACAGAACCAGAAACCGAGGCCCAAGAGGGGAGAGGACTCCCGGTCACTGCAAGCAGGGTTGGAGGGATGCAGGCGGTGGTGGGGGCGTGTCTGTGGGAAGGTGACCGTGACCCTCAGGAGAGCAGGACTGTTTTGTTCGCTGCTGCATCTCGGAGGCTGAGGGGGGTGTGCAGTGAGCGTGCTGGGCAGATGGAGGATGAGGTGGTGCGGCTGGGTTCACACTGCGGGACCCTAAGCTAGGGAAGCTGTACTGTCTCGCGAGGAGGCCTCGGGTGGGTGTTTGACGCGGTTCTGGAGTAACATGGGGACTCGGTTTCCCCACCCCCATTCCCATCCTCTCGGGTGCTCACATAGGGGTCCAGGAGCAAGCTGGTGTCCTGCATGAGGTTCGCCTGGCGCCACAGCTGCTTGAGGAGCTCCTGGCCGTTGGTCGGGCAGCTGCCCGTGACCACTGGGTTCAGGAACAGGAGTCTGAGGATCAGACCTGGGCAGAAAGAGGGGGTGTCACCTGATTTGATGAGGAAGCCATGAGGGGGGGCGGGCTTTCAGGGGTGGGGAAAGGCGTTCAGAGGGTGCAGCCCATCCTCCCAGCCCTGTGCTGCGGAGGGGGGACTGGGCGCACCTGCTGAAGCCACGGACACCTGCCCAGGGAGGCACTGCCCAGCACCTGAAACAGTGATTCACTAAGGAGGCCGTGGAGAGGAGGCAGCGGGACCTGGAGCCGACAGGGGTGGACCAGCTGGGATGGCTCTCGGCAAGACCTCCAGGCTAAGGGACGGCCATTGCCCCAGGCCCTGGGCCCCCTGTGACGGACCCATTTTACTGACGGGAAAACCAAGGAGCTGAAGAGTTGCCCAGGCCACACAGGGCCAGCCTGTCCCCCAACCCTGAGCCTTCCTCCTCTCTCCTGTCTGTCAGGCCCACAGGGATGCTGGGAGCTTGTGGGAATGTTTGGGGTGGCGGGGGGGGGGGGCAGGCACAGGGACTGCTCGCCCGCCTCCCCCCACTCACCAGCAGCCACGTGGTCGGAAGGGGCCTGTGGCGCAATGGCCGGAAGGCAGTGACACCAGGTTCCCTTCCTAATAATCGCCCGGCCCCGGGGAAGATGCTGCTGGGGAGGGCGGAGGGGCCGGGGCTCAGGCACAGCAACCACCAGGCCCCCTGCCCGCCCCCCCTCGCTCCCCAGGTGTCTGCCGAGTGTGCATGCGGGGCCCGGTGTGTGCCTGCTGCGGGTGCAGGTCTGTGTAAGGTTGAAGAGAGCAGATGGGCCCCATCCACCATGGGGCCCAGGGCTGCATGTGGGGGTTCCCGGGCTGGTGAGATGGAGGGTTCCGGATGATGTCACGTAGCTCTGCGCGTGTCACCCTGTGGGTGTGGCTATGTGGCTGTGTGATTGTGTGGGCTCCGGGGCCCCTGTGCCTGGCTGACTGTGACCCTGCAAATCAAGGCGAGACGGTGCGCCCCGTTTTTCTGCTCAGTTTCTATAGCTTCCTCTCCACAGCACAACCCCCACCTCCCTCCTGCTGCCCCAGCCTCTCACCCAATCGGTCCCCTCCCCTGGCTCCCTGAGCTGTCTCTGCATTGCCTCCCCCTGGAAGCCCTCCTAGGATACCCCTTCTCCGCCCTGTGAAGATGCTGTGCTCTCAGTGGACCCCTGTCTTTGCCTGACCTCCTGCTCTCTTTCAGTCTCAGCATCCTTCTGCCCGGGACCCGGTCTCCCCAGCTCCCCAGAGGGTACCCTGCTCCGCGCAGACACCCGTGGTTCACAGCAGGTGGGTGCTGGCGGGAAGGAAGGAAGTACTCACTGAGCAGCGTCCTCCTCATAGGCTGTGCCCACATGCTGGGTGTCCGCGCTCTGGCCTGTGCCTGTTGGGGATGACACCTCCGGGCTGGGAGCCCTGCGGACTGACAGCCACTTTATTGCCTGCCAGGGCGATTGGCCAACACCTCGTGAGGTGGGTGGGGAGGGGAGGGGGGAAGGCAGGCCTTCTGGGAACATGACCCCAAAAACCAAAGTTTCCACGGGCGACCAATGGGCGCCGGGCACCGCGCACGCCTGCTCCTCCTCCTGTTTTCTTCGAATTCGTTCTTCGAGGTCAGCCCCACGCCCAAGGATGGTGCAAAGCGCAGCCTCGGCCTGCCCGGGGGCCGGGGAGCCGGGGGGCCGCGCCATCCGCTAGGCGCCGGGTGGGGGACGCAGGGGCAGGTCGGCTGGCCGGGCCCCTTGCTGGCCCGCGGGTCAGTCTCGGCCTGGGAGCCGGCGGCATCACAGGCCACTGTGGTTTGGGGCTGAGGGGAGCAAGACATCTTCTTTTTTGAGCGTCCTTCCCGCCCTCGCGGGGCTGTTGGGACATCTGTGAGCGGAAACCCTGGGCCCTGGGCACAGAGCCAGCCCCGGGCTGGCAGCCCCGAGGTTGTGGTTCAGCCTCAGGACCTGCCTCTCCCCCCATGGGGCTCCTGGCGTCTCCCGTAATACCCACTGAGCACCCCGCACCCCAGCGGCTGGGCCCTTTCCCTACAGACAGGGTCCTCTGGGGAGAAGCCGGCACTTGATTCTCCCCAGAGAAACGGGTCAGAGCCCACTGACACGCTCTGTGACCTGAGGCAAATTGCCTAGCCTCTCTGGGCCTCGGCGCCCCACCTGCAAAATGAGGATTTGAAAAGCATTTCCCGGCCCACCTCCCAGGGCCGCCAGCGTCAGGGACATAAAAGGCAAACGTTCTTTGAAGGAAAAAGGAAAGCTGACAGCCTAATTCCAAGTACTAGCTGGGGGAGGGGGAGCAAGGAGGGGGTGTTGTGGGGGGGGGAGTGGAGGAGAGGGGGAAGCCATGAGCTCAGAGGGGAAACCAGCAGGGGAGTCGCCCTGGTGACGGTTGGCACCAGGTTTCACTTTCTCTGAAAGATAGTGATCATGGGCTGGTCCTCCGAGTCTCACAGACCTCTGAGCATCAGAGGGAAGGCGCCTCCCTAGGCAACCAGCTCCCTCACCGTGGGGTAAACTGAGGCCCAGGTGGGGGCAAAAGAGGGGCTGCCCGGGCCTGCAGGCCCTGCCTGGGAGTCCAGCAGGTTGGCCAGGCCTGGGAGAAGGTCGCTGGCCCGAGGCCTCGGGAGTCTGGCAGGAAGGGGGCTGCTCCAGCTGGGCCTCTGGAGCCTGGATGGGCAAAGCCCAGGTGCCAGGGCTGAGCGCGCTTGTCCACCTCCACTACTGGCGCTGGGCATGACCACCAACGCTGTGCCCACCGGCTGCCCCCTCTGCAGAGACCACCAATCAAGCCTTCGTTCAGTCAACAAATGTCCCCCTGCCACCTCTGTGCCAGCCACCCCAGGTGCTGCGGCTCCACAGTGGGCACCACCAGACGCACCCCCATGCTCAGGAGGCGGCTCCTCAGCCCCGCCCACTCCCTGGCACCCCAACACGGCGCTCGCTACACCATGCGCAATCACCCCACCATCACCCAATCACCCCACCATGCCCAATCACCCCACTGTGTCCAATCACCCCACCGTCGCCACCCCAAGGGCCAGTTCTGGACTCTCCTCTGAGCATGTTGCTGCCACTAAATTCCTCATTTCGGTGCCCACCCCCGCAAGGCTGCTTTCTGCGCCCATGCTACGCTGCTCCTTCTTCATTTCACATCCCCTGCTCTCGTTTTGCAACAGCCCCGTGAGGGGGAGCGGCCGGCAGGGGTGTGTTGGCTCCTTTAATGAGGAAACTGAAATTCAAAGAAGCTCAGAGCCTGGCTCCAGGGCCAGGTCTGGCCAGGCAGCTCCTGGCCCCTCTCAGCGCCTGCTGACCGGTCTCCACCCTTGGGGGACCAGCCATGTGCATCCTCCTCTCCCTGTGGTCCGGGGGGCGGGCCGACTATCTCGGAGGCTTAAAAAGGCCCCTGAGCCCAGCTGCCGTGGCTCAGTGGTTGAGTGTCGACCTGTGAACCAAGAAGTCACAATTCCATCGCTGGTCAAGGGCACATACCTGGGTTGCGGGCTCAATCCCTAGTAGGGGGCATGCAGGAGGCAGCCAATCCATGATTCTCTCTCATCATTGATGTTTCCATCTCTCCTTCTCTCTCCCTTTCTCTCTGAAATCAATTGTGTGTGTGTGTGTATATATATATATATATACACACACACAAATATATAAAAGTGTAATATGCTAATTAGACCGCACAGCCGAATGACCTTCCGGACGACCTTCTGGATGCAGCTGGGCTGTGAGGGCAAGACCCTGCACGGATATATATATGCCTCTGAGGCCCAGAGACATGACGTCACCTGCCTGAGGTCACTGTGCATGGTGACATTTCAGAGGCGGGGCATTCGTTCCAGGCTGTGCAGTTTGAAAGCCCATGCTCTGAGCACGGGGCTCACGGAGGTGCCTGTGCAGGCCCCGGGGACCAGGACTACCAAAGGCAAAAAAGGGCTTATCTGTCGTCTTGCTCGGGATGCCAGACCAAAATACCACAGTCCGGGCGGCTGATACACTAGGAATATATTTTCTCTCAGTCCTGGACCTGGAAGTCAGGGGTCATCAAGGCGTCAGCAAGGCCGATGGCATCCTGCAGCCTCTCTCCTGGATGTGCAGATGGCCGCCTTCTTGTTGCCTCCTCACGTGGTCCTCCCTGGGCCTGTGTGTGTGTGTGTGTGTGTGTCCTCATCTCCTCTTCTTATAAGGACGCCAGTCCTATTCGACTAGGGTCCGTCCTGTGACTCATTTTACTTCAGTTGCCTCTTTCCAGGCCCCGATGCATTCACATGCTGAGGCCCTGGAGGCTTAGACGGAGCAACACCATCCAGCCCATCACAGCTTACAAGAAGGGGGTGTGGTTGGAGGGCGACAGGAAGGCGGGACCCTGGGTGAGATGCCAGAGTGCAGGAGGACCCCAAGTGGCCCCCAGGTGAGGAGGCCCAGCTGCCCATCTGAGCGAAGCGTGAAGGGGAGATGCGTCAGCGTCTCTGGTGAGGTCAGCGCCCAGTGACGTCCCTGTCACCAGCAGGAAGAGCTTGCAACACGGCCCAGTCAGTATAAATAGGCTCCCTGACCACAGCACCCGGGCTGTCCCCTCTTCCCGGGCCACGTCAGCCAGTTCCGCGTGATTTGGAGGGGAAGAGAGGGCCGGCTGGTTCCTCAGAACTGCTGCTTCCTCGCTTCCTGGCCCACCCTCTGCAAGGACAGAGCCTGGGGTGGCCTGGGGGGCAGGCCACGCCGCTGGTCCCCAGTGGAGAGATGCTGGCCCCTGACCTGCTGGGTGGGAGTCAGAGACCAAGCCACTTGGGAGCCCCAGGGATCTTTTTTAAAATATCTTTTTATTGATTTCGGAGAGGAAAGGAGAGGGGGAGAGAGAGAGAGAGAGAGAAACATCAATGATGAGAGAGAACCATGGACCGGCTGCCTCCTGCAGGCCCCACACTGGCGATGGAGCCCACAACCGGGCCTGTGCGCTGACCAGGAATTGAACCGTGACCTTCTGGTCCACAGGTCGACGCTCAACCACTGAGCCAGGCCAGCGGGGCTGCGCCCAGGGTTCTCCATCCAGTCACAGCGCCTTCCTGAGCCAAGGTGTCCGCTCTGCAGGTGACAGTGGTACAACTTGCCAAGAGACAAGCAGCCCAGTTCACACGCGGGCCAGGAGCCTCTCTCTCGGGCCCTTGCTTCCAAGATGACAGTCGTGCGGGAGAAGGCCTGTTAGCGGCACCAGCTGCGCCCGACGTGAGCCCGAGGACAAGGTCGTTGAGCCCGAGGACAAGGTCCTTTGAAACACAGAGAGGCCGCAGCCGTCCGGGACTTTTCCAGAGCGAGTGTCTTTGATGCCCGTGTGCTTCCCAAGCTGCATGTGAAAGGACTGTGTGGGCTGGGCCTTCACAGAAAGGCCCGGAAGGAACAACCCCCATAAGCTTTCGGGGGGGGGGCGGGGATTATATTTAAAAAACAAGCAAACAAAAATGGCCCGGCCAGTGTGGCTCAGTGGTTGAGGGTTGACCTATGAACCAGGAGGTCACATGGCTTGATTCCTGGTCAGGGCATGAGCCCAGGTTGCGGGCTCGGTCCCCAGTAGAGCCCATGCAGGGGGCAGCTCATCGATGATTCCCTCTCATCATTGATGTTTCTCTCCCTCTCCCTCACCCTTCCTCTCTCCAAAATCAATAAAAAATATAATTTTTTTTAATGGAAAGAGGATTTGATTAGACATTTCTCCAAAAGAGAAAGACGAACAGCCAGTTAAGTACAAGCAAAGATGGTCAAGATCACTAGCCGTCAGGGAAATGCCAATCAAAAGCACAGTGAGGGGCCCCCTCACACCCACGGGTGGCTGTAATCAAAGGCAGATGGGACAAGAGCCGGAGAGGACGCGGAGGAGTCCAGGCCCCGGGGCCACTTGGGAGACAGGCTGGCAGGGCCTCCGAGGGTTAAAGACAGAGGTGACAGACACCTCACTGTGCCACGCCTCGACCTGCGCCCGAGAGGATTGAAAACGGATGCGCACACACATGCCCAGAGCAGCATTTATTCACTACAGCCCCAGCGTGGACACAGCCCCCAAGAACCAGCAACGGAACTGGATTTGAAAACTGCGGTCCCTCCACAGAATGGAATACCGTTCAGCCGTGAAGAGGAGCTGCGGGCAAGCCTCGGGGCCCTTGTGCCAGTGAGAGTGACCCGTCACGAAGGCCACGTGTCGCAGGGCTCCCTGTATGCGGACCATCCGTGGGGACAGACGTGGTCTCCCAGGGCTGGGTCGGGGGACGCTGGGCATGAGGAGTGATGCCGACGGACAGGGTTTCTTTGGGTGATGAAATGCTTTTGAATTACGTAGTGGTGATGGTTGCACAATCTTGTGGACGCAGAAAACAACAACACTGAGTGTGCACTTTCAACGCTACGTTTGATGGTGCGTGGGTTGTGCCTCAGTTTCTTAAGATGCCATGGCAAAGGGTCCTGACGGGACGGTCAGCGTGACTCAGTGAGATCCGGGCCCTTAGTAGGCACTTTTTTTGAACTCTTACCCGCCAGCCACTGGGCAGATGAAGGCTCACGTTTGCTTATGTCACAGGGTGACAGTGAGTTCGGTTGGGAAAGACGTTGTTACATAAACCCCAGGGCGAGCAAGACTCTACCAGGAGGACAGTGAGGTCA